>VWZL01000178.1:586-57521 GCA_013396915.1 Stercorarius parasiticus
GTGCTGTTCAACATCTTCATCAATGACATAGACAGTGGGATCAAGTGCACCCTCAACAAGTTTGCCAACGACACTAAGCTGAGTGGTGCCGTCGATGTGCCAGAGGGACAGGATGTCATCCAGAGGGACCTGGACGAGCTAGAGATGTGGGCCCAAGCAAAGCTTATGAAGTTCAACAAGGCCAAGTGCAAGGTTCTACACTTGGGTCGGGACAACCCTAGTTATCAATACAGGCTGGGGGATGATGTGATAGAGAGCAGCCCTGCGGAAAAGGACTTGGGGGTACTGGTGGATGAAAAGATGGACATGAGCCAACAATGTGTGCTTGCAGCCTAGAAGGCCAATCGCATCCTGGGCTGCATCAAAAGAAGTGTGGCCAGGAGATCATGAGAGGTGATTCTCCCTCTCTGCTCTCGTGAGACCCCACCTGGAGTCCTGTGTCCAGCTCTGGAGCCCTCAGCACAAGAAGGACATGGAGCTGTTGGAGCGGGTCCAGAGGAGGGCCACGAAGATGATCTGAGGGCTGGAGCACCTATGCTATGAGGACAGGCTGAGAGACTTGGGGTTGTTCAGCCTGGAGAAGAGAAGGCTCCAGGGAGACCTTATAGTGTCCTTCCAGTACCTGAAGGGGACCTAGAAGAAAGCTGGAGAGGGGCTGTTTGCAAGGGTATGTAGCGATAGGACGAGGGGTAATGGCTTTAAACTAGAGCAGAGTAGGTTTAGATTAGCCATTAGGAAGTTCTTTACAATGAGAGTGGTGAAACACTGGAACAGGTTGCTCAGAGCCTCATCAAGCCTGCAAGCCTTGAATGTCTGCAGGCATGGGGCCTCCACCACCGATCTGGTTGAAGATGTCCCTGCTTACTGCAGGGGGGTTGGACTAGATGACCTTTAAAGGTCCCTTCCAACGCAACACATTCTATGATTCTATGATAATTCTATGATTCTATCTCTAGAAAATGCATTTATCATTTTAGTTGCTCTTGCTAGTGAGTCAATATATATCTATTTTCTCTTTCCTGAATAGTCCAGTGTGATGATGACACTTCATGCACAAATCACCTGAGATTCTTTCCACTTTTTAGTTCATAAAGTCTGCAAACTAATGCCTATAATCATTATTATGTTTGCCAGGGACACTTATGCCACAGTCTTCACAGTCCTCAAACATCTTCCAGCCAAAGGTCGTCTTTGCTCAGAAGTTTTTGCAGTTGCACACATAATAGTTTTCTGTTTATAGACTGAGAATATTCACTGGATTAATACAGAAATTCTTTCACCAAGTTCAAATTTATATATGCAGAATTCTTATCATCTATGTTGTCAAACTCTTTAGCTGCCTGGAACTTCGTGATTCTGTGATTCTTGCCTGAGGATATTCATGGACATATCCAAGTGAAATGCCAGGCTATAAGGTAGGCCAGTATTCACTCTTTCTGTTGAAACTGCACCACCGTAGAGGAAACAAGAGAAGATTTACAGTGAGGGTGTGCTCTCATCTTCCTGGTTAGCACAGTCTTGGAAGAGGGAATGAGGGCTTTAGCTCCTGCACAACAAATTATTTCTGTACTTTATCCAGTGATTGTACAGACTAAGGCAAAAGCTCGATGAATCATCATTCATCTGGCCAGGGCATTTCCACTCGTCTTGAGAATAAAATTCACTAGATGAATAGTGAATGGTATATTGAACCAGAGTTTCAAATGATGCATGTTTGTACAAGCTTAGGATCCTAGCCATTAAGTAAATTCATTTACTTGAAGTATTTCAAGTTATGTATAATGTTGCATTAACTATCTAAGTGTTAATAAGAACTACAATCAATTTGTGCAAGTGAGATTTGATAAATAGTTTGAAAAGTAATTTTTTTGTTGATAAGCTGATTTATAGAATGTGTGTGACACAGGAAACTGTCCTACCTTGGGATCTTATTTTGTGTTCTGCTATTCTGTGTTTGAGAGACAGCTGGAAGCTGGGACTTTTAACTATAGACTTTTTGTCTTTTGGGAAATTTAGTTTTGTAACCAGCCATTTTGTAACAGATGTTGCTTTCACTTAGTAGCTAAATTAAAAATTACACTTTTATTAATGGAACATAGTGTGGGTGAAGATTGTGTCAAGGGACGACAGAAGAGGCAGAATCTTTCAGTGAAACTGTCCCACTTCTTTGAAGAGAGCTCTCTAAAGAGTACCAAAATGTTTCCAATCTCTACAAATGTATTTCATTAAAACACAAGACTATATGAATTGGGAACAAGATAACTCTTAAACAAACCTTGTTCTGTCCATGGTATCTTCACAAAATGGCCCCTTTCCTCCAGTTTTGCCCTCTGTTCTAGCAGTTTTAAGGTTTCCCTGTCTAAGCAAATTTATGAAGGCTCCTCCTGCTTCTCAGGAGCAGCATCCTTCCCTTACACTTGCAACCAGGCATTATTTTTCTTTCAGGAACCTCCCAGAGTACAATCTCATTGCAGGATTCTGCCTGTTTTGCCGCCTATCATGGGAGATTAAAAAACAGTATGTTGAGTACAGTAATGAGAACTATAGTTTCAAGTGCTGTTTGGTGTTAATGCTACTTATGGAAAAACTGGGATATTGTTCTATTTATATGAAAGGTAAGAGAATACTGAGCCTGTACTTTGCCCTCTCTATGAGATGCCAAAAGTCCCTTCAGACATCCCAGAGAAGGAGCTATGCATGTTTTTTTCTCACCGTAGCTTTGTATTCCCTGCCCATCTAGGCTTCTAGAGCCTCTGAAATACTCCAATTCAACACAACAGTCTCTAGGCTATTAAGTACAATTGATTACCTTATCCTGAAGCACTGTCACTTTCCTGGGGATTTACAATAAACCAAGATAAACAACATGTAATGAAATCCACAGCTGTGTGCATAAATGATGCTTTTCAAAACAAATCCTTCCTTGTTAATACAGGACTTTATGTGTATTTACATCATAACAATCAGAGCTCTGGAAGTAAAAGTTATCATTTTACTTACTGAGATTTATATTTTACCTATTCATTTTCAACTGTGTTAATACTTTCTTGAAATCCCAATCCATCAAACTGATTATTCCCAGAAGAGACTCATTGCTTTTAATCATAAACGTCAGCAGGAAGAATATAATTGAAATACTCTTTCCAACCAAGTTCGCATCACTAAAGTCTATTTTATGCTATGCTACATTAGGCAGATTTCTTGTGAAATGTCAAGGGGGGGACTGGGGGCGGGTAGGGAAAAGAGAGACTGACGATTTATAATACACAGTTAATTGCTCATGTTCTACCAATAATCTTAAACATCATCCTGGAGCACCAGAATTTTTCTTGGAACAAGAATAATTGAAGCTCATTGCCTGGTAAATCTATGGCCTATCTGCAAGACTGTTAATTATGTGTGATAACTACTGAAATGAACAAGAGTAGGCTATTTTCATAATGGCCACCAGCATTAAGATCATTATTTTCCTTAACTGAATAACACTTCTTATATTTGTTTTTTTCTGATTTCAATGTTGATTTAACAACAACAGGAGCTCTGTATAGTGAAATCGAAGAAACTGGGTATATTGTATATTACTCTGGATTTTTTCCTCTCAATTCCCCTTCCACACCAGACATGTGAATACAAGTGGCAGAGTCAGACTCACCAGAAGGTTTTTGCCTTTCCTTTTGTTCAGAAAATTCTTTATATTATCATAATACACATTTTTGTCCTCTATCTCATATTTTCTCTGTAAGTTCAGTACAGTACCTAAATGACATAAATTTAGAACATAAGCACGTACTTAAATGCTTTGCTAAACCAGGTTTCAGAGCCAAGTTTATAAAAATGTCCATTAGAAAATTCAGGGAAAGGGGTTTCACCATGTCTTTTGTCCAGCTTTGAGATAAAACAGAACTGTTCTGTTCAATAATTTTACTTCTTAGCTAGGCCTCTTCTAACTCTCTGAAATTAACAGCATATTGTGCGGAACACTGTTTGTTCCCAGAGTGATAAGACCTATGCTTACAGTTCGTGACAAGGAATGGTACGCAGAAAGGCTCTTGCTTACACTTACTGCTCTAACAACCAAGGTCAGCTAATTTTGCTTTTTGCCCCACTGGAGGTTCAGAAACAGAAAAGCGTAGAGGGGTCCCACCTGTGGGGAGAAGCAGACAGGACAGGTGACCCAAAACTGACCAACAGGGTATTCCACCCCATCTGCCCCATGCTCAGTATAAAAGCTGAGGGATCAAAGGCTCAGTTCTCTTTCTTCAATGGCTGACGTCTGAGGAGGACCCTGTCTGTTCATCTGCCTTTGATCCCAATCCGTCCGTTCCTGACTCCAGCTCTGGAATCCAATTCCCATCCATTGCTGAGTATAGTCCGGGACTTCCCCAGTGCCTGCTGGTGACGTCATCCTGGGAACTGGGTAAGGTTTTGTATATATTGTATCTATTTCATTGTCTCCTTTTTATTTTATTATTAATATTTCATTAAAGTAGTTTAATTTCTTCTAAACTTGTAAATCTCTTTATCTCTCCTCCTCTCCCTCTCCATGTACGAGAGGACAATAACATGTCACCTGTCATTGGCCAATTTGGCCAAACCCACGACATCTTTTTAACATTAAATTTAAAACAGTTTCACCACGAGCTTTACAGTTCACACCAACTTTTCTGATGCATCTTCTTCAAAATCTGCTTCATCAGTAATAAGTGTCTCGAGTTCTATTCTATTCTACCATATTTCCTGTCTTCCTTTCTGTATCCAGCTTCCTTTCTTGGTAATGCTCATAAGCCCAAATGGTGCCTTGGTGACACCAGTCTACCCTTGCATATAGACACATTGAAATCGGTAAGAAAGGAACATTTTCACTCACCAATCAGCAGATCACAGTCTGATACCATGTTCCATCTTATCCTATGAAAATAAAATGTTTTATTTGTTATATATATGAGAGATATCATTAATGCACTATAAACAGACTGTAATGCACAAGAAAGTAGCACACAATCAACCTAAAATAATACATGGCAAGTAATGTTGTATGCTGTCAGATTTGCTGTCCACCGCCCACATGGAAGATGGACCAATGAGATAATAAGATAGATAATTGCAATGCATTTGGATTACTATATACTATGTAATTATTATTTTTTCCTTCACGCTTTGGACATGGAAACAATTAAATGGATAGAATATTCAGCAGTGCTTCCAGCAAAGAAAATACATCAGTTAATTAACTGTACTTTGTGACCTGAATATGTTTGAAGAAAGACAGGGGGTAGGCAGAAAAACATATACCCTCAGGCCTCATTTTACTTTTGTGGTTAGCCCAGATCTTTATATGCATAAAATATCTTAGGTTAAGTAACTGACTTTTTTAAAATGACAGCATTTCCTTTGCCTAATAATTTTGAAAGAATGATTGCTGTTTAATATCTTGTCATATTCCACAAGGCTACATTTCCTAGTTTAGGGGGGAATTATTTATAAATCAAAAAAGTTAGACATCCAGATTTCATTTATCTGCTGTCATTAATACAAGAACACTGGGTTGGAATTTTCAACACTGAAGTGATATACAGAAAAAGTGCTTGCACTTTCTATGTCTATTAATATCAGAGCTAGGAAAAGCAGAAAGAGAGGACGTGGATATCTGCCAGTCCGAATTCTGTCACACACAAAAAAAACATGACTACAGATAAATATAGCTGTATTTTATTTTTTTAAATATAACTGTATTTATTTATTTTTTTGTATGTTTGTTTGTTTGTTTATTTTATTTTGTTGGCACATAACTGCACCAGTTTGGGCACATTCCACAGCTAAACAATGTCACCTACTACATCACTAGCAAAAATACTCATAGATTCTACACTGAACCCTAACCCATCCTATCTCAATAAATACATTTGACAATATTTATCTTTATAGAAAGTTAAGACATATGCAGTAATTAATTATCCTTAACTTCTAAAAGCTGAAATAATCCTATATGTATATTTAAAATACATGGACATGTAACTGCGTTAAGGCAAGTGTTTGCTCATAGCAAAGGATTTTTGCATCTGCAAATCAAAATGTGTTGATTTGCATTTTTCTTAAGAGATACTAACTGTTGATATTCCACTACCAGTGCACAGTAACATACATCTGAACAAGCCAGCCATCACTTCATGGGAAAAACTTGACATTACTACTTAATTATTTACATACCACGTGTCTATATTGACATATGTGTAATAAGATATGTTACGAGTTAGCGTGGAGTAGAATTATTATTTTCTGCTGGTAATCATTTTAATCATCCTTAGAAAGTGTATGAGAAGTTTAAGGAATCAACTATTTTAAGTCTCCTTTCTATTTATACTACATGATATTTAAAGCGACTGTTGGACATTTCCAGTTTGATAAAACATCAAAATATCTACATATTCAAAGTGAACTATGAGCTGTTTTTCATAAATAGTGACAAGACATTAATTCAGAAAAGATCTAAATGTATTATTCAGCAGACTTCAGATCCATATTTGTATATAGATCCCTATATAGAGAGAGAAACAATGCTTTCATTAGAGTGAGGTAGAGGATATACTTAATGCACTTGGAAAAAAAGAAGACCAAAAGTTTTTGTTTTGAAAGATATATTCCTTCTGGGATATACATAAAGTTTTCTGAGAAAAATAATTAGTTGTTCTACGTTCTGCCTGTATCTAAGCATTATCCTGCAAAGGAAAATGGAGAACAAATTAATTATATGAAAATAAATAATTAATCCATAAATCCAGGAACCAGATTAATAACAACATCAGACATGCAATCTCAGAGACTAATTAATCCCCTTCAAAACATACATTTTTAGAGTTCACACAGTAGACTTCTCTTTGAAAGGACCAGGGGTAGGGAGAGAAGAGTAAAATAATCATACAATTTAATCTGAAATATCCTGCCCCTTAAATTATGGAGTTTTTTATCACTCCTAGTCTCACTGTAGATTACATCTCAGAATACAAAAATTCTCAGTGTGGGAGGTCTAAGGATTTTCTCCTCCAGAAATGTTGTAGGATAAATTGTTGATGCTGAGTTCTGAAATTATGGTATTCCAAATTTGTCTTTAGCTTAGCCTTGGCACTTGAAAAGCGACATGTCAATACAGCATGCTTTTTATAAATAGGCGGTAATATTTATAACTGTTGACTCTTCATACTGATATTATATTACTTTTAAAAATGAAAAAGAAGGTACTGAATAATTTGTGGCAACACCTGCGAGACCTTCTCTTATGCAGCTGAGTCTCTTGGTGATAGTATGATACTGCTGAATAAATGAGAACAGGTACTAGGAAATGCCAGGTAACCAACAAACCCAGGACAAGCTTCTGACTTTACAAAAAAGATGGGTTAATACCATCCATAAGTTATGTAACCAGCACATACATCCAAAGAACAGTGTATTGTTGCAATGACATGCTACAACTGATGATGTGTATGGCTCACGTATGGTATTAAGTGAAGTCACAGTGAGCTTAATTTATAGAAACCTAATTAAAAGCAAATTCTGTTAATTCCAAGGTGACACCTACAATATATTTATTACAGTGAATAGGCAGGGGAGTCAGGGGAAAGAAAGGGCCAGCAGCCCTGAAGGAAGGAGATTGGTAGAGACATCTGGGAAGCTAGGACTTTATATAGACTCATTTGATAGCTCTTCCAGAGGCAAAGAGTGAACTGATTATCCATGGGATATTAATGTTATTCTTTGAGCATGGATGGACATTTCAGAAGGGACTGCTATCACTTTCATAGTAGGCAAATCCCTCTGCTAATTAGTACAGAGGCATAAAATAAGCAACTCTAGGTCTACAAGAAAAGCAACCAGAGAAGAAAGATTTCATTTGTATAAGAAATTATGCTTTATAGTTATAGAGTAAGTAAGACTTGCCACAGGGCCAGAGAGAATACATTGCCTGGAAGTGTTAGATACTTCCTTAACTGTAAGATCACCAGAGATAGTGTTGCCTCATGTAAAGAAAAGTTTCTTTGGTCATAGCTTTTCTCTCCATTTATATCTCAATTTGTTATATCATTATGCAGATTATCCTAGAGGCCAAAAAAAGAAAAGAATCACTAAAATAGTGAAATGAGCTGTTGGATTTCGTTACTGCATTTATAATTCAAAGTATGTTTTGGTAGCTAACATTCACACTACATCTCTCTTTAAATGTTCAGAGCTCTTCAGCACAGAGCTGCTGTTGTCGCTGATAAGAAAATATGCCTATCTAAAGGCAATGTCAAGAGATTGGGCATCATTGAAATGAATAAATGTTGACTTCTTCAAGATTACAGAATGCCAGAGAGGACCCCAGGAAAAAAGTGGGAAACTATAGGAGACAGGGAGCATGCAATCTTTTAGCACTAAAATTCTTTTTATCACACACTCCATCGTGAAGACCTGAAAGTAATTGGCATGCCTTTTCTCTGGACATTCTTTTTTTCCAGTAGATTTGACTTAATTAGTAAATAAACTGTGAGCCAGAGCAGGCAGGATGCAGGAACAACCACAAAACCACAGATGAAAGGCAAAGAACAAGTTTAATCTCTATACCTCACGGACTGGGGAATCTCTGAAGCAACACCTGGGTAGAGGCATGCTAGCAGGGGACGCGGGCATCATAGAGTGAGAGAGAATTCTTGTTAGCAAGAGTCCTTGGCAGCGAGATAGTCCTTGTTAGCAAGAGCATGTGCAGAGTCCCTGTTCAAATTCTTTTTGAAGGGTTCAAACAGGCATAGTTTTCCCACTGTGCTTTGATCTTCTTCAACAACAGGCCAGGATTCTCAAGCGGCTAGATAAGGTGTCTGAGTCCATCGCAGACTTACGTTATCTAAGTGTAAATGTTTTACTTGCAAGCACCCAAGACTGAACAACAAGTAGTGTGATATATGTTTCCCAGCACCCCAGGTGCAGTTACTTGGGCATATTTACAATCCTCCTCACTGATCTTCCATTGTTTTCCCACACAAGCACAAGACAAAAATGAGAAAGGAAGAGCATCAAAAGCCAGATCTTAGCATTTCTCAGGCACAGAGAACATAACTAGGTGTAGTGTCGGGTGAACATGCCAGAACAGTGTGTCCCTCTTCCACAGTAGGCCGCTGCATTACGCAAACATTTCTGAAGTTCAATAAAAGTGGAAAGCCAGTGCAAAGTTACTGTTCTTAAAAAATACAGAAAGGGAAAATAGCCAATTTGAGGTAAATACGTCACCTAAATTTAATAAAAAGTCCCCCATGTCATTTATGGAAGTGGGCCATTAAGTACTGACAGGTTTTATATATGGATTTTGCAGAAAGAAGAAAGCAAAAGTACTTCAACAAAGCCGATGTTTATTGCTGGTACTCATAAGCACCATATACACCAAACTCTTTTCTGTTACAGCTATTGATGCATCACAGAATATCTGTGGTGTTATGTGGATTACCCAAAGTAATCACTTCAGTTAATAGCCCAAGCATTCCTTAAGGAAAATCCTGCTGATGAACACTAGAATTGCTATTTATTGCCCAGCATCAAACTGATTAGCAGAAGGCTTTGTGCCCTCAGAACATTTGAAGTCAATATGTAGGAAAAATTTAAATAGAATGAGGAGAGGAGAAAGGCGATTTCCCATTTCATTTTGATGCTATATCAGGAGACTACATTCCTTAGGAGCTGCTTAAATTCAGTGCAGGAAGAGATGATCCTCCAAAGAGTGCTTTACAATAAGCACCTATTGCAGGTGCTCTTAAGCCCTTCTGAATTCCCTGACAGTTCTTCAGAGGTTCAGTCAGCTGCTGAACATATTCTCCATTCTCCCCGCCATGGTCTGGGAGGAGGAGACACAACATGTCTGCCTAGCCCAAACTGCTGGGCTGTTGACACAATTTGGGAAACTGGAAAAGACTGCTGTGAGGCAAGAAGTCAACCCTTCACCCATGCAGAGAAACTGGCAGCAGCTATTGGCCCAGTGGCCACAGCTCTGTCTTGCATTGTGGGCAGATGACAGGGCCACTGAGTTGCTTGAACCCTGTTTTCTTGTTGTGGAGGTGCACCCTGTCTCTCAGCCTACAGAGGTGGGATGTAAATGTCACATAAGCCAGAGCTGGTCTGTAGGTCACCCAATTGGTCATGCTGCTTTACATGCAAATTTGCACAAAAACACCAGCTGTTGCTTCATTCGGAGACAAATGTGAGATTTGTCTTAAAACATGCAACTTTTAGGCATGCTCTTACTTTAACCATTAAGAAAGGTATAGCAAATCCAAGGCTTCATCTCTTTTTTATCTTTTTTTTCATGAGCACTTCAGATCAACATTCCAGCAACCTGAAATGATGGAGGTTTAAACTAGTCAATCTGGTCAAGAAATATATGAGAATGGAACAACCCTACCACTTCACATATCACTATCAAGTAATTAGAGCCTTCACTTCTTCCAGTTCAGTAAGGGCAGAGTATTGGTAGTTCCCTGTACATACATCAATGATTGTAGCACCCTGGCTTGAGACACCCATATGTCCCTCCTGCATATATTTATTAATTACTTACATTTACTATTTCCACCAAACTTTTTTTTTTCCAAGTGTAAAGATCATTGACTAGAAATATTTTAAAAACATGAGCAAGACATTTATATACCCACCATTTCCCCAGGGCATATTGTTTTATGCATGTGTGCACCATGAGCGAGTGCACACTGATTTATGTTTGCAATTTGCACTAACTATAAAAGAAGGCAGTAGTTTATTTTTTTTGCTTTAAACAAAAAAACATGGTCATAAATAGAAATCTTAGAAAAGCCCTAAATACAAACCCTAAAATTAAATACAAAAAGAAATATTCCTCTCCCCACCTCCCACTCCCCCTAAAGCACACAGCTAAAACAAAAATACAAGCGCATAAAGCATTTTCCAGAACTATATATTTTTTAAGTTGTGAGAATTGCTGACAACTTTGCTTATTTGATACTTCTCTTCAGAGAAAAATGTCACTGAGAAAATTATACAAGTATATGCATTCCCATGTGTGTACGCTCATGGGAACAAATGTCAAAATTAAAAAACGGACTTCAGAAATTCCGTGATACTGTGGAGGCTACCAAATGAATGTTTTACTCATGCTTAAACTAATAAACAGATCACTTATGCTCACAATAGTATTTTTTCCAGTTATGAAAACTGTATGATAAGCAAAAATTAACATAAGTAGTAACCAGGGTAAATTTCCTTCAATATTTATAACCTTATTTCCCAGTAAGCAAGTCTCATGTGATCACACGGTTATGTTTATGCAGCTTTCATAATTGTAGAGCTTGTTGGCCAGTATCAGCAAACTTTGCAGGGGAGAGGAAGGAGAGCTGGTCCACAAAATTGATAAAATAACTGTGAAAGCAGGTAATTGGACAGAGAAGGGAGGCCGCAGCTAAGGGGAAGGCTGTAACCTAAGCAAATGCATTGCATGTCAGTATATCTACGTGGGAGACAGCACATTCTTGTAAGCCACAGTTTTAAGAATTTTTTCAGTCAGCAACTAAATAACGGCAGGTACCAAAAGAAAGCAAGTGTGAAACACAGTTCAGCAAGAAAAAGAGTTCGTTCATTCTGGCTTTCATAAAATTATTTGGTTTTATTCTGTTTTTATTTTAATATTTCAGATGAGAGTCCTGTTCACATAAGCCCTTTCTTCTCCCTAAAATTATAATAGCTTCCTGCAAAAGAATTTTAGGCAATTGATCAATGACAATAAGGTACATAATCTGAATTTATGCTTCCTTGACTGGGGACAAATTTACCTGTCTTTAGAGAGGCCTATCAGATTATCTGTTGACCTAACTGTGATCAATTCAAGCCTAAAGATTTGCAGCTGAAGGTGATGTAATTGCCTTGATCATCCATCTTGTACAGTGGGAAATTAGGTCATTTCATCATATTCATCTTGGTTTGCTATAGTAACAAAAGAAATCAGACTTGTGTTAGTTTAACAGTAAGACGAGACTGACTATGGTCTATGAAAGACTGTTTAATACTGAAGGGGCAAGGGAAACCAGTTCAATCCCTAATGAAAAATAATCTCTTCCTTCAATATAAAGCCAAGCAACTTCCCTCTAAATCCTTATGCTTAACTCAACCATTGCATTTCAGATTGGAGAAAACAGTCTGCCACTTTCTAGATTTCAGATCAGACTGTTCACTGTTGGTACCAAAAAGGATACCAAGAATTACAGCATACAGCAGCATTCTCGGTGTTAAAAAGGCAAGTGTTGCGCTGCACAGCACTGTGGTAAACACAGCAAAGATGCGGGCTGCCACTGAGCAAGATGACAGCTTTTCATCTGTGCTCTAAGTTTTTCTGTCAATTTCCTTGATTTAGGGAAGAAGGACAAGCATGAGTCGCTTGGTAATGTTTATTGATTATTTGTGCCCTTCCAAAGATCAGTTCCTTGTACCATTTAGCTGAGAAGCAGAAGAGAATGCAAGAAGTTACATGACATGGCTTAATAACCATGAAAGAATCTAATAGAAAGCCAGTAGATAAACCATTAGTAAAACATCTGAAGATTGTCACTACTTGAATATAGTATGTGGTGCAGGTTTTTTTGTTTCATTAACTGATATGCCGTAATAAAGAAGACAAACTACTTTGTTTGATTTATCTATCCAAGATCTGTTGCATTTGCAAAAGCCCAGCGATTATTTTTTAATGTAAATGCTGTTCCTAAATAATTTTATATCCCTTGGGTGAAATTCAGCCAATATGCAGTCAGTGAAAGCTCTGTTGTTCATTTATATAGGACTATAATTTTATCTCTAATTACCATCTATAAAACTGTTATTATTATTTATTTTAGAATTTTGTAAAGCCTGAATGTTCAATACCCCAAAGCAAGAAAAGGTGAGGTCTATCTAGCTAATTCATCCATCTTGCATCAAATTAATTCAAGTCAGAAGTAAAAAGGCAGAAACACTTTTTACTTTCTTGTTTTGAATTTTCAGATATCAGCAAATGCTTGTGAAGTAGACAGTCTCTTCTCAGAATGACTGAACAGAAACTTTCACTAAACCTATTCTATGTGGCCCCTTTTGTGAACTGATGAAGTCTAAAGGACCACTTCGAATTTTTTTTTCCATTTTATGTAGATATTGAAAATGCTTCTGCGACATCTTAATATAACACAATGGAAGCATGAAATATGGATTGGAAAGACACAGAAATAATACAAAAATTCCACTTTTCTGTGTCAGCCACACATCTCTCATTCTTGACTACCAAAATGTTCTATTATTGCTGTGTCTGACTCTTCTCACCAAAGGATCTGAATCTCATAGCACAAGTTCAAACATCTAAAATAAAATAAGCTCTTATAGCAAGGAAATAAAAGTATGAGTCAAACCCTCTCCATGAAGAACCTTACTCTGAAACACAGCAGATACCAGAAGCCTTAAACCATCATTTGAGTAAATAAATAATAATGTGAGCTACTGCATGTCTTATATGGAAGGTGGTGACTCATGTCCTACCTCAGTATGCACCAGCTACAGAGCTACGTATGCATAGAAGTCTACTGAGGAATGGTAATGAATAAATGAGTACAATTTTAGAATCTGAAATGTGATTAGTGAATAAGATTCAGCTCTAACCTTATAAAGTAATGACTGAAGTTACAGAAGAGATGCCTACTCCTACAATAACAGCAGTTAAGGCTGTTTCACAGCTGGCCCACCTTTCTTCAATGTCACTGGGCAGCAGTGTCTACATGAGGACTATTGCCCCTTCAAAACATTCCGTTGTGTGCACAAACTTAAACCGAATGCAAGTATTCAAAGAAAAAGGATTGTATGCAAGTCCACCATGAATTTCTACTCCCATGTGGAAGAGACAAGTGTTAACTCTTTCTTTCTCTACAGTTCATGCAATTATCCAGTTTGAATGCATAAACATACAAACTGATGTGTGGAATTTTAGGTATAGCTCTTTTTTTTATATCACAAAATTATAGACCTCTGGGTGCATTGTGAATAATACAATCATAATAGCTAACTGTATCGGGGAATTTTTTTTCTGACCCCATAATCCTTCAGGGTTTTTAGTAGTACAAATGGGGGACTACTGACACAGTCATCTGGTGCTTTATATAGCATTACATAGAATAAAATATTGAAATACCTTGGAAAGAATAATTTTAAATGACAGAAGAAGTTTTGGACTGTCTGGATAGGTTTTGTCATGTCTTAGATCTTTATCAGATTTATATATTTAGATATGTAAACCTTGTCTTTTTTTCAGTCTTTTGAATGGAACGCAGAGGTGGGGATTTTATTGGCAAAGCTTTGTAATAACTGTCTCAGTACCCATGAATGTGTATCTAAGTATCAGCATTTTTCCACTGTATGGTAATTACCGCTGTGGCTAGTGTTACACTCTTCCATTCTGGACCATTTTCTGAAGCTTTATCACACATTAAGACTTATTTGAGATTTAGTGTTCTTCCAGTCCCTGTCCAGCAAGGCATGTATCTGAATCCTATCACCATAATAACCAATGATGCATCTGGTTTTTTAATGTGATACGTCTGTATTTATAATGCATAAATTGCCTACTGGCAGAAAATGTAGTAAAAATGCTTTGTAAAACCAGAAAAAGAGAAGTCAGCTTGCTGCTTATCCAACAGACAGTACAGCCTTCCCAGCATCATATGCCTTGAATATGCCTACTTAGGGAAATTTGCTAAGAAAACAGGTGTTCCATTGCAAGTGGAATCTTCCGTGAATCAGTATCTTGGCCCTAAAGTAGCTGTCAGACAGGAGAGATGGTTGATAAAATGTTTCAAATCACCTTATTAATTCACTTCTGTGTTACTAATGATCACTATTTATTTATTTTTACATCTCCCAAACGTATGCTACGTGCTTCAGAGCACATATTTCACAAATATATCATAATTAACTGGCTAGCATTTGCAAACTTGTTTTATACTGTAAACAACAGTCTGAGATAAGATTGCTTCATAGACCACTTCCTCTGCCATTCATGACATTAATGGATTGTACTAATGGTCCCAGTGCTCATTACAGAAATTGCTTACAAAGAATAAATAACAAGGAAAGAATTTAATGGATGTTTTCTCCCTTTTTAAAGTGCAGTCTCTCTGGTAAAAGTAAAACAATACAAAAGACATTATCAACTAGCCTAGCACAGACCACCGACAAGCTTTTCCCATACCACAATATAAAAGCCTTTAGCCTATCTTACATCATTTTCTCTACTGTAAGTAATGATAGAATTCCCATTAGTTTTTTCCAAATACCTACTATCACCTTCTGTTGGTAGCAGGGAAAGATTTGCAGAAAAACTGAAAGTAGCGTTAGGTCCATGTATTAATTATATTTTTCAAGCCAGCAAAATTTACTGTTGTATTTACTATGGCTGACCTGAGATCAAATGAAGCACGACAGTTCAAATTATTTGTTTATTTTGTCTTTCTTTTTCAGCAATGTCCAAGACACTTATCTCTTGACATTTCAAAAACGTATGTGTTTTATAAGAACATTTGAAACATGTCAGATTAATAATTCACATAATTAGGTTGTGGCATTAAGAGCTCTCATGGGTAACATTCAGGAGAAGAAAAATATCAGAAGAAATATTAGGACTACTTGTATAAAAAAGCTTTTGTCTATCTGAATCTTTCATGACATTAGACAAGTTCATGAGCAAGCTGATATGCTGACATTGTTAAGGTGTTTGCCATCTGTGTCAAACTGTAAATGATGCATTAAAATCTTTGCAAGCCTCTTGACCTCCTACATTTAAGTCAAAATCTTAACTTCCTGTATCTTATAACCATATGAAGATAAAACTTGTTTCTGACAATCAAAAAAAAATGTTAAAATGACAACTGTTATCAAAAAGTTGGAGGAATAGTTTATTATAGATCCCCCAAACAAAGGCTGACACCTGGGTAGATCCCAAGCACATGGTATTAAAATGAAAAAAAAAAAAAGAAAAAAAAGAATGAGTTATTTATATTATCTTTCACTATTTTCACACCTTCACCAAAATGTATACACATACATGTATACATATCACAGAGTGCATGAAAACCATTTTTTCTAGAAACTTCAGTTAAAAAGAAATCCTTGAATTGCCTGTGTGCAATTTATCTCAAGAATTTATTCTCACTAGAGGCAGGGGAAGGGAAGGGGAAAAAGAGAGGGATAGGGGGAAGGGGAAGTATTTACTTGGAATTTGTCTGTATAACCTCAAGCAAGTCATCTTTTGGTAAACAAATTTGGTAAGGCACAAAGGTCAGAGGACAGTGAGAGATTATTATGGAAAATACTTTTACTTCTGTTTAGATGTATCCTGAATTGTGGGCACTAGAGAGCTAAGAAGAGAAGTTTTACAAAAATGCTGAAGATGATATGGTGTGCTGCTGCACCTATTCCTCGTAGTGCTTCAAATTGAATGAAAGCATCAGGGATCTGCCTTGTGGTTGAATATAGCATAACGAACACAGATGCAACTGTAAGACAAAATAAGAACTGAGTACACAGAAATAAACAGAACGTGAAACTTGATTCTGAGATGTCATAATCTCTCCAGCTTAAAAACGTCATTGTTGTGAGACCTGTCATCTCCTTGCTCATCAATAGGTTAATCAGAAAACATAAATTAATCATCGGGATATATAAGGAGCTGTAACTCCAGAATTAGCATTTACATCTTAACTGAAAATCAAACAGTTTTAGATTTCGAGATCAAATTAGGCAATTGTTTTGTTTGCAGGTTTGTTTTCAGGTTTTTTTTTTCATTTGAGCTACCTCATAGACAATTAAATGAGGAGCAACTTACTTCAGAAGTGTGATGTTAAGTCTTTCTTAAAATTCAATCCATAAAGGCAGGAGATAGAGTGCAAATCTGAGTGAAGCTTAATGAAATTTCATTATAATTAATTGGTGCTTATTTAGTAATCAAAGTAGTGCTTACTGCACTATTTTTTCAAGGTCAAATAAGGAATTCTTTTTGGAAAAAAATTACGTTTGCCTTTATCATCATGCATATTTCCTTAGTTTTCTTCTAAGCATAACTAGAACTAGACAGCAATTAGCAATTGAGCATATTGCCATTAAAGTGTTGCACTAACCTCAGGACTGAGTAAAGAAGTAGCATCTAATGGGATCTGCAATACTGGAAGCAAGATACAGCTTTCAACAGACCTGTTCTGATTTTCCCTCAGACAGAAAGAGGTCAGCATACTAGCTGGTAGTTATTGACAGATACTTATTTAGGTTCAGGATAATAGCTTTGAAAGTGAAATCACAAAGCCATTTTGGATGATTGCTTAGAACCTTTGCAGATGAATTGAAAATGCTCTTAGCTTTCATTTGCTGGCATTTTTATGAAGTCATTTTGTTGTTTTCCTTTATGGTGACTTGAATGTTGTTCCCCATTATTCACTAAGATCTTATTTTGAAGAGCATAAAATCTAAACCACATTAAAAAGCTAACATGCAAAGCTAAGGAGTGCTCTGGTTAACTAATACGTTACTCTTGCAAATTTTACTGCTCACTTATTTGTTCAGTTTGTTCCAAAAAAATTACTTGACATGACTCACAGACGACACTAAGCTGAGTGGTGAAGTTCACAGGCCTGAGGGGTGGGATGCCATCCAGGGGGACCTGGACAAACTTGAAAAGTGGGCCCATTTGAACCTACAAGGTTCAACAAGGCCAAGTGCAAGGTCCTGCACCGGGATTGGAGCAACCCCCAGCATGAATACAGGCTGGAGGATGAAGCCCTGCAGGGAAGGACCATGGAGTACTGGTGGAAGAAAAGCTGGACATGAACCAACAATGTACATTCGGAGCCCAGAAAGTCAACTGCATCCTGGGCTGCATCAAGAGAACTGTGGCCAGCAGGTCGAGGGAGGTTATTCTGCCTCTTCACTCTACACTGGTGAGACCCCACCTGGAGTACTGCATCCAGCTCTGGAGCCTTCAGCACAGGAAAGACATGGACCTGTTGAAGCGACTCCAGAGGAGGGCCACAAAAATGATCACAGGGATGAAACACCTCTCCTCTGAAGACAGGCTGAGAGAGTTGGGGTTGTTCAGCCTGGAGGAAAGAAGGCCCCAGCGATAACTTATTGGCATCTTTCAGTACTTTCAGAAAGATGAGGACAAACTTTCAGTAGGGTCTTCTGCAACAGGACAACAGGCAATGGTTTTAAACTAAGAGAGGGTATATTTAGACTAGATATAAGGAAGAATTTTCTTGTAATGAGGGTGGTGAAACACTGGACCAGGCTGTCCAGAGCACTGTCTCTGGAAACATTCAAGGTCAGGTTGGACAGAGCTCTGAGCAAGCTGATCTAGTTGAAGATGTCCCTTCTCATTGCAGGGGAGGCTGGACTAGATGATCTTTAAAGGTCACCTCCAACCCTAGCTGTTCTATGATTCTATGATATCCCTTTAGAAAGAAACATTATTGAGAAATTATGAAGAGGAACTTTGAAATTATACAGGATATGGCTTAATAAAAGGGTATCGGTTTTTAAGTTGTTAGGTCTTGAAAAATAAGAAAACTAAGTCATACCTTAATGGAATTTTTGAAGCCAGAGGGTATAGGCACAATTCTCCTGAGGTCAGCCAAAGCAGCAGACAACTTACCAGGGGAGGATCAACACTACTCCAGTTCCCTCCAGTTTCCTCCAATGTACTGCTCGCTGAAAAGTAGTACAGTGAAGCTGTTAATTCATTTGTATATTTAATAATACTAATAGCTCCATAAGATTGAAAGCCTTTGAATTTGGGAGAGTCTAAAAGACTCCCAAACATCTCTAAATAACTGTTTCTAGTGTTTAGTTACCACCACCAAAAGAGTTTCTTATTTACAACATAAATTTTTCCAGCTTTAGCTATTAGTCATTATGTCTTATCATGCCTCTGACTGCACGATTAAAAGCAGTCTACTATCAGAAATCTTCTCCCTGGTTAGGTACTCAGAGATCATGATCCGGCCATGCAATCTTCCCTGAGATAAGAGAACAGATTAAATCTCTTGAGTTGCTCACTATGCAACTGAGCTTTCCTGCTGTGTTAGAAGGATTTAGTTTGTCCTCCTCCCTCAATTCATTCTACATGATCAGTACCCTTAAAATTGGGAGTATGTTATGCTGGATGTATTGTTTCAATCTTGCAATAGCCATGTACATTCAAGTGTAGATAAATCAGCGAAAGGCTGTGAAACAGTAAGGAGACTTGGAATAGGAGGGATGACAAATGAAATGGCATTGTACAGGATGAAGTTCACCATGCAACTTTCAATATGTAAAATGGTCTGCAATAAACTCTTTCTCAGTGGCACTTATTCTTCCCTACTTGTATTTGATGTTTTCCTGTTTAAGTGCTACTCTAGCCCATGGTACCCTCAGCCACCATTTTGGTCTCCCAGGTTATACTGGGCTAGTTTCTAAACTAAGACACTAGATCTCTCATGAGTATCTGCTTTTCAAAATGTTATCTCCTGTATTATTAGTGCAATCTCCATGTTTTATTCCTAGTTGTACACCGCTGTTCAACACAAAAAGCTGTGTATAATTTACTTGCACTTATCTTTAAAGACTTTATCAAGTTTGGAGTAATTTACACATTTGACTAAAGGCATGTTTCTGTTTTGATCCATCTAATCAGTAAAAAAAACCAAACTATTTCAATAGCATTAGGCCATTCCTTTTGGAATCTCACTAGAAACATCTCCTTAAAACGATGATTCCCCATATGCTTTTACTTTTGGAAGTCTCCCAGTAAATTTTAATCATTTAGCATTTTTTAGTTTGTGTTATAGTCCCAAGGCAGCTATATAAGGGTCTTTCCTCCTAACTGAAATTATTAACTCTTGACTCAGTCATTCACTTTTACCTTAACTTGACTTGGCATATAAAGGTAGTAGATGCAATACGTGTAAACTTCAGCCAGGAATTTCTGACTTTATTATATAATATTAAAATTGACGAATAAGAATGATTCAAAGTCACACCACAGTTAATTTAGCTGAAATCTTGATTAAATCTTGGGAATTTTAATGAGATTATTTCTCTGAAAAGAATCATTCATGAGTGGAATGTTTGACAGGAAGTACAGTATTTCAAAAGCCTCTTGAAATATGGAAAACTGCAGATTGAATATAACTAGTAAAAATCAAAATATTTAGAGATGGCATCTTGAGCTTCATCTAGTTTCAGAGAGAAAAAGTCCTCCCTTAGAACCTATTATAAAAAGAAAACTAGTGTTAGAAAATGAACAACAAATATAAGGGACTACACTTTTTAAGAATGCCGTAAAGACAAACACCTAAAGAAACCCACCAGGCAATTTCTAAGTTCATGTAGCAACCTTTTCTGCATTGTTTATATGTGTTCAACTTTGACTCATGTTTCTTTAGCATTACGACAGCTGAAAATAAAATCCTAAAAAGAAAGATCTAGATAGAGGTAACAGTTTGTCTTCTGCCTTACATATCTAAAAAATGCAGGAAAAATTCTCATTCCTCCAGTCCTTAGAACAGTTTACCAAAGATCACACTAGTTTCTCTTCCCTTACAGCTTTTAAATCAAGACAGGAGATTTGTACAGTAGAAGTATTGCAGTTCAATCAGTGCTACTGGCCATAAACCCAGAAATAATTTGTTATTTTGAAGGTCAGACTGGATGAATGCACCATTCATATTAGTTTTCAAATCTATCTGCTATCCTAACACAGCACACACTTCCTTTTATCATATCATCTTCTACAAACAGTTAAAAAGCTGTTGTTATACTGAAAATATCTACTATCAAATGATATTTTAACTAACCCTAATTTAAAGAAAGGTGTTTATTTCAAGACACATGACATTCAATATCTCCACCCTCCTCAGCCATACATTTCAGGATCATCTGCTCAATGTGGATCTATCCCCATACACTCACATGGTAAAAAGAAGGCCCTAAATCTGTATCCATTACACATTTGCATATGTGCTTATGGACTTCATTGAGCAGCCAGATTGTTGACAATAAGTGAAAATAAGCCTTTGTGCAAATCTTCATGTGGTCTTGGTGAGATTTTGTAGTAATGGATACTTTTTTATCAGGTATCTCAATGGGAAAACAATTTTTTATTAAAAATCTTTGAATAGAAACAAACTGCCTAGTGTTCAGTTTCAGAAGTGTGCTAGCACCTATACTTATTCTATAAACCCGTATACAACTATCTTTAACAGAAATATTCTGGAAATCTTCCAGATTTTTTATTGAATATTTAGTAAACAAAAGCAGAAGACACAATTTATATATCAACAAATCTCTGGTAAGTCAATTATCTCTTCGTTTTCACAGACTGAGAGGAAGATGTTACACTTTGATCTAAATCACTGAGCTGAACTGGGACAATACATCTGTGACATAGTTCTAATTAAAGACATCCCAGTACATTTTAGCATCCACTAGACACATTGACAAGCCCTAAATTTATCCTTCTTAAACATCTTTTCAAATTTAAGTGGTTTGCTTAACATAAAGGTTTTGTCATGTTAAGTTTTCAAGTAGGGAAAATTCATCCTACCAGACAACAACAAATTCAGAGTGTTGGGTTCTTCAAGTTCATTGGGATATCTTTTTTAATTCTGCTGTAATAACCAGGTTCATAAATGTAGAATTAGATATTAGGAAATTTTATGATAATGATATTTTTTTTTAATTCCATGGGTGAAAGTAGGCATTATACAATGTTCAGATGCAAGCTGTTTTATACAAAGTCATGGCTATGTATCAATCCATAGTAATATGAACCTGAAACTTTGACAACAACATGAAAGTACATGAATTGCTGCACCAGTGACAAGTCACATGATGACTCTAGTACACCAAACAGAGAAGCTCTTGCAGCACTGGAGCTGAACAGGAACTAAAATGGTACAGGCCAGTAGGGAAAGAGCACAAAAGAAAAGTTTAATTGTCTACATTCTTCAAACGTCAACGTGTCTTTCCACCCACAGTGTGAAGCCTTATGACTGCTATTTTGTAAACCTAATTGAGAAACATTTGTTGAATATAAAAGTCAGTGAATATTACTAATTTTTCATTAAAAAAAAAAATCAATGAATACAGATTCTCTTTGTATTCAAGGAGCTCTGTAGGCGACTGTCTCCTATTTGTCACATAAATTATTCAGTGGATACCAGCAAAATTTGTCAAGTGATTTATTTATGGAAGTACTTGTTTGGTATTCAGCCAACTCTCCATCTTTTGCTTGTTTGTAATATCTAAACTGGAAAGTGTTCAATATCTGGGAAACAAACGGCTGCCTAATTTTACACCATATTTCATCCAGATTTTCTGACAATGACAGTTCCCATGGACTCAAATTTCAACCCAAGCATAAGCAGTATCTATGACAGTATGGCAGGGGTCACCTTCTTTTTAAAGGATATAACTCTAAAACAATGGAACTCCTTCAGAATGTTCTCTTCATAAGTGTTATGAAGCATTGTGACAAAAACGTTACATAAAAAACTTAATTATCATCTGGGCATTTATTGTGCCATATTTGAAAATTAAATTTAGTCATTAAAGAGGAAAAATACAGATCACTTTTAGTCCTGTATTCAGTGCTAGTTCCCTGTGTTCCCTAACTGTAGGGCTACTATTAAAGCAGAGAATTTACAAGCACATGTTAATTAAGTAGCTCCAATAACAGCTCAGGGAAATAAGCAAATTAATTTGCATATTTCCCTGGTGTACAAGGGGTTAATTAAAGTGCTTTAAAATATTTTTATGATGCCATTCAGCTGAGTTCTGATCACTTGATGATTTTTCAATTAGTTCTGTTAATATCGGCTTTAAAGGTATGAATGGAAAACAGAGAAAGAATCCACAGAAGGCGAGGATTACAGCAGAAATTTTTATCCCAGAGGAGCTCTTGTGCTTAGCTGTATTTTCACGCTTAGGCTACCTGAGTTCTTAAAAGCTCTGGATCTTTGTGAAAAGTGGAAAGTCAAAACAATGGGGGGGGAAATTATGTTAACTTGTTGGCTGCATTATAAAGAAACATTATTGATTAACTAGTTCAGTGACAGTGCAGTTTTTGAAAAAGCTTTATAAGCACGTTATAATAGGTGGAGGGAAAGTGGTCCGTTTTCCTTTTAAATTTTCATTATCAATCTTTTGTAAGTCTGGATTTTATAGTAACTATACACAAGTGCTTCTTTCCAGGAATATTTTTCCCCTGGTCCAAGTCAGACATACCAGTGCATGAATAAGCAGGCAGAAGTGAAAATATATCTTGCAGGAGGCAAAAAATTAAACGCATGACAAATATACATCCAAATATCAATTCTATAAGAGGAGTGTTGCTAGCTGCACATGAATGAAAACAAAGTGCATAATTTAAACAGTACTTTCTGAAAACTACAACCATATTGTCTGAATTTTAAATTGCAAAAAATTTTGTCAGATAAAGACAAGCACTACAACACCAAAACCAAGACCCACCCAAACTACTGCCACTTAAAAAAGCGCAAAACAAAACAAAAAGCATATAATGCCAGGTCTGTCATTTTCCACTGCACTGTCAGTCACAACCAAAAAATTCATGTGAAGCAGGACATTTATTTAGCCAAAAAATAGAATTCATTCCATCTCCCCATTATGTTAGCAGTCATATGGGAGCAAAGAGCCAGGTTCCAAAAACCACTGAAAGCCCTTGTTATTAGGTCTCTGATACTGGACAAAACATATGCAGTAAAACCAGAAAATATAAAAGGAGAAGGGTTTTACAGACCCCTCTCACCTAGGTCTGGTTTGCATCATTTCTCATGATTGTGCCATTTCATACCAAAACTAACCTAGAATATATGAAGTCTTTATTCTAGAGTCTCTCTTCCACCAGACATATTCCAAACTGAAAATAGAAAATTATGATAGCTTTTCACATTTAGAAAGTATTGACTTCCATTATTCCCACCACGTGTGAAGCCGAGACCTACGGTCACATAAAATGTGCATCTTCCTAGTTCCTTTAAAAGAAGGACCAACTTGGGCACATTCTGTTGCTGAGCCAGCAGGAATTAAGCCAGAAAAGCCCCAGCAACAGTGCTCTGGAGAACAAGAACAGAAAGTAATGAAGAAAGCTTGTAAATGGGGCAGGAGGTAACAGAACAAGGACTACCTGCCTCTTAAATCTCTGCATGAAATTAAAACTGCAGAACGGTTTTGGAAGACTCCAGAATTTTAAAGTGGGTGTAGAAAACCTGAAAACGAAAATTTGCTCAAAGAAGTTTCATGAAAGCGTGATGATAAATTGCCATAAAAAAGGAGTGATTAAGACTGTTGTGTGACAACATGACAGTTGTAGGACTAAAATTTTAATACAGATTTTATTATCTTTATTTGCTTCATGCACATGCTTTGATATTTTAATACAAAGCCATATTGCAATTATTCTGTAGAAGAGAACAATTTACTTCTGTGGGAATACAGTTCAGCTCCTTAGCTGAAGTAGGACAGCATAATCTTCATTCAGTCACCAAAAGCTAGGCTAATTTACAGTGAACAAGATCTGGAATACAAATTTAGTGGGATTCATAAAAGCTTGAGCAGTGAATTTCAGAAGCGAGAACAGCAAGAGTTAAATGAAAGATGATGTTGTTTCTTAAAAGGCAAACTCTGGAAAGATGGGAGAATAAGTCTACCTATGTGTTAGGTAGAAACTTCATCCACAAATTAGTTACTAATGACTGTTCACTTTGGGGGTCCTGTAGGGTGGGAAAGCCATAATAATAAAATGACCTTGAGGAAAAACTTGAAAAACAGAAAGACAGTCTTAGTCTAGATTACTCTTGAATCAGATTATTTCCTCAGGCATTAATGGAATTTTTAAATTATATTCTGAAACTTTTAGTAAGAAAGAGGATAAAATAGAGAAATTGCTGTATAATTTTCCAAATAGTGTTTAGACTTAATCTCAAAATTATCAGCCAGATAAATATAAAAGTCAATTTAGCCTATTTTCAGACTACAGTAAGTTCCCAGTAGCACTTCCCAGCCGTTCTCAGCTTCCCAGAGACGTATCATGTATTGCTACTATTAAAAATAGCAAGTGTCATAAAAATAATATATATGTGATAATGAATAAATAAATTAGAAATCATTTTTTAAAGGTAGATTCACGTGCTTTGGCCGGTACATGTAGTTCTCTTCATTCGTTAGGCTGGATATTTTCAAGGTGAGAATCGTTTCTCCTGGAGTTTCACTTTTTTTTCTAATAACTATTGTGACTATCTCAAGTAGCAGGCAAAGATTCCTACACCTTCAAGTGTAAAGGCAGAAAATCAGAGAGCACGAACTGGGAGACAGTAGCTTGTGTAGACACAAATCTCAAAGGCTTTGGCTGCCAGATTATTTTCATAACTATTGAAATGGCATTTTAAATTTCTCACAACCACTGCTTCAGGTGGCACCTTCATCTGATGAAGTGTTCTGACCTACCACTGAGAGATGTTTATGTTACATATATATGCTTATGCAGCAATGAGAGTTCCCACTTTGATAGTTATATACCAAGAAAATATTATGTTCTTTCAGTTAACCCACTTTAATTTGACACTTTTAGTATTGTACATCCTCATTTGACATGAAGATTATATTACAGGCTAATATTCAAAAGCACTCTGAGTTTCCGTGATTTCTGTAAGGACTTCCTATTTATACAGTATCACCAAATCATTAAAAAAAAACCCCACCAGCATAGTTAGAAATAAACAGAGGTTATTATGTGACATCCTGTGTTCTGTGTGGGTCAAAGCTTATTTTAGGCCCACAAATCATTAAAGGAATTTCACCTTCCCGTCTTCTAAACTAACTAGGTTTTTTTACAGAATGTTATTGCTTTCCAAAGTAATTAAAGCAATAACTGTAAGCCTCGTGTTGAGGTGCTTGCATGACTTTGTTCAATATTGGGTCAAAACTCTTTGGGGTGGACCTATTTTGAGAGCAGAATTGCCTCTAGGAACGTGGAAATAGGACATGCACACCAGTAACAATGTTACTGCAAGGTAAATTCACAACAGAAGTGAATAAGTACTTCCGTCTCAAGACAGTATAGTTCATACTGCAAAATACTATGTTATCTTGAATATTTTAACGATTTTTACAGTTATCAACTGCCTAGAAGAGTAAGTTGCCTGGCTTATTGTATGAAAGCCTTGTCTATATAAGAAACTTCAGAAACATAATGGTGTCTCTCTTTCATCTATTTACCTTTTTTACTGTAGTATCACTTAGTGTGACTATACAAGTGACTTTATTGGTGTTAGATGTTTAAAAAAAAAAAAGAGAAAGAAAAAAAAAGGAAGAGAATATTTTGGAAACACTTTGCTTTCCTTTGCCCCAGTTCTAAAATAGGACACTCCGATCTTCTACCAGTGTGGAATCACATTCTAATGCCAAACACTGAAATTACACAAAAAAAAGAGCATTAAGGTATTCATAGGTCCACACATAAATTAAAGTTCATTTTTAATTTTAATTTGCTAATATTCATATTAATAAATTCAAGTCTAAGCATCAAGTAAAATTGGGAGGAACTTTTTTTTAATATTAAAATAATTTTATCCAAAGGAAGATGGGAAAAGAAAGATGGATGTTAATTATGTTGTTTCAATAGTTTGAAAACATTAATTTATTTCAGATGTTATGTTTCATTTCAGAGCTGACCATTGCACTCTGGGTTAGTTCCAGGTAAGAAACTATATGATAAGGAGACATATTAGTGTGGGAGAAACTCATTTGAATTTAAAAGTCTGGATAAGATACCATTTCTTAGAGGTAAAAGTTATTAGACCTTGATATCTCAGTCTCAACATTGATAAACATGTCCTTCTTTTACAAGGACAGGAGAGTCTCCTCTAATATTTAACCTTGAAGGAGAAGTTGATTCTTAGTACTAATGGAGTTTTCCCACTTTGGGTGTCTAAATGAAATATTGAATTTTTCCTCTGAGGCCTAAACCGATTCTTGTTTCTTGATGTGTGAGCTTTTCATGATTACTTCATTCACTATTCAATGTAAAAAAAAAAAATCGCAAATTTGAGATTGAACATTTTTTTATTAAAATAACCTCAGAGTGTTTGGCTGGGGCTTATTTAGGTCTGCTTTCTATACCTAACAGGACTCCCTCACAATGTGAGTGAATTTGTTGGTCATTAGGCAACAGCGAGGAAGGTAATGGGTACAAAAGTTTAACCTGTTTTCTTTCTGCTCCAATACTAGATCATCTGCTCTTGATTTGGTTGTCATGTAACAGTAATAACATCACTACAGGAACACATTTAAATATAAATTGCAAGCAGTAAGAAATAAATTTTCTACATGTTGGTGAACAAAGCACAAGACCAGCTAATTCTTAGATGAGTAAACATTTTAATGTATTTCTGGTAAGACATAGTGGAGCTTAGTCTCAACCATAATCAGTGTCACTGGTATTTTACTGTGCATAAAATATTTGCAGAATTAAGGAAAAAACTAAAGCAGATAGAGTCTTTTAACAATTGAGGGTATAGTCCAAATAGTTGCATTGTTCATAGTATTTTTAATAATTTATTTACTGATGCATCAGCACCTTCAAATCAAAACTGGTTTTCAGTTTGTCCTGGTTTGAGGTATAACAGAACCAATGTTCTGTCCAGTAATTTTACTTCTTAGCTAGGCCTCTTCTAACTCTCTGAAATTAACAGCATATTGTGCGGAACACTGTTTGTTCCCAGAGTGATAAGACCTATGCTTACAGTTCGTGACAAGGAATGGTACGCAGAAAGGCTCTTGCTTACACTTATTGCTCTAACAACCAAGGTCGGCTAATTTTGCTTTTTGCCCCACTGGAGGTTCAGAAACAGAAAAGCGTAGAGGGGTCCCACCTGTGGGGAGAAGCAGACAGGACAGGTGACCCAAAACTGACCAACAGGGTATTCCACCCCATCTGCCCCATGCTCAGTATAAAAGCTGAGGGATCAAAGGCTCAGTTCTCTTTCTTCAATGGCTGACGTCTGAGGAGGACCCTGTCTGTTCATCTGCCTTTGATCCCAATCCGTCCGTTCCTGACTCCAGCTCTGGAATCCAATTCCCATCCATTGCTGAGTATAGTCCGGGACTTCCCCAGTGCCTGCTGGTGACGTCATCCTGGGAACTGGGTAAGGTTTTGTATATATTGTATCTATTTCATTGTTTCCTTTTTATTTTATTATTAATATTTCATTAAAGTAGTTTAATTCCTTCTAAACTCGTAAATCTCTCTATCTCTCCTCCTCTCCCTCTCCATGTACGAGAGTTTGGGGGGGAGCATCAGTTGCCAGCCATTGGCCAATTTGACCAAAACCATGACACAGTTCTTGAGCAAGGGATCGAAGAGCCAAACCATTCTGAAGGTGAAGAAGAGCCTGCTACCAAATTATTTCGTTTGAGACAAAGGCCTCACTTGTCCAAACATGCAGAAGATTGCTCAGAAACCTCCATTTCTTTCATTGCTAGTTACAACATGCTTTCTTTTTTCTTGATGTATTATTCTTTTATGTTTATATGATATTCAAGTAATGCAGGCTGCCCACTATGTCTCTTTTCTCTCCAGTCGCCCCTTAAGTGGCAAGTTCTTCTCCAACTGGGAACGCTGCCATTCTGCCTATCTTCTTCAGTAACTTTAGAACAAAAAGCAATTTGTGAAACCCGCAGAATTCATAATCATTAGTTACCTGAAGAGCCTCAGAAGCATATTGCTGTCATCCTTATGCCCCCTTCCACCTGAAACACCCTTCACCTTTTCCATTCCTCCCTTCTCATTTCTTTCTAATCTGAAGCAGGTGCCACTTTCACACAGGGAAACATGATCACTCTATGCTAAACCAGATCTGTACAGAGTTATACCAGAAAAAATACTGAGTTGGTTACAAGCAATTACTTACAAGTAATTCATTATCTTACGTATTATGTACAAACCCAGGCGCAGGTCCCTCCTGCTGTTTAGGCAGTTGCAAATTTCAGGCATTAGAACAAGCAGTTCCTTCACAGTAATTAAATGGCTTCTGGCATACTCTAAACCAAATGGAACGTCAAAGCCACTTGACGTGTTAGTGTCATCTCGTTAATTTTCCTATAATTGATTTCCCACTACCATTAAACCAGCAAAATAGTTCATAAACAAAGCCTCAAAATAAAAAATTTCCCAGATATAGAAATTAAGCATGCTTTGTTTGATACCTGTTGACTTTTTCAAAGTAATTGTGCATCACATCTTAAGAATAAAGATAACACAGGCTTAGAGCCATCCACAGGATCTCTCCTGCCTTGCTGTGTCATGCATCTGAACACACAACAATCCAGTTTCTTCAATGTGCCCAGCTTTAGGGAGAGGCATTACACCCAAACAAAACAGAAAGTCCTATGGCAACCAAAGGCACTCACATCCTTAAGGATCCTCCTGTAACCGCTTACCCTTGTTTTACCAGTACAGTCATTAAATGAAAGAGGGAAGAGTACAGCTGCATGTAAGGGGGGAAAAAAAATCTTTCATAATGAGTGTAATTAAGTATCAGAAAAAGTTGTCCAAAGACAATGGACTTTCAGACTTTGAAAGTGTGCAATACCTGGCTGGACATAGCCCTGGGCAACCTGGTCTAGATTAAATGCTGGCCCTGCTTGAAGCATGTTGGACCAGGCAACTTGCAGAGGTCCCTCACAAGCTGAATGATTCTATGACTCTCTAAGTTGCATGCTGGCAAAAGAATAGAATTGTCCTAATGCTATACAGAGCCTAAGGCTATAGATCTGTTCTTTTGTACAAGTGAAAAAGGACTTTTTTCCTTTAAAAGAATAAATGTTAATAAATTAACAGGAAAATACGTCACTTTAACACCCCCAAATCTATTTGAATTCCCATTCTTTTATACCAAAAGAAGTACATCAAAACAGTCTATGATAATGTTGCACCTGTTCAGTAAGGAAATACCTTACGCTTTTTCTTTACACCTCTCCTAGTGGATTCATTCTATTGTAGAAAGTATCCATTTTCTGTTGAAGACTCAAGCACAGCACTGCTTATTATTGATGAAAAGACAGGAACTCTGAGGGATGGGTTCTCTGATGTGACTGGACAGCTGCAAGAGGAGGAAAGTTCCAACACTTGGTTTTCTCCTCAGGATACCCTACTAAAGTGGTCTTGCAAATATTCTCTGTTGTGAGCCTATACAATCAGACTAGTGAACCAGAAGTAAAAAGCATTGTCATTATATCAGCAACAGGCTTTCTGCTGATCCAGAATCACATGTAGACAAAAGCAAATTAATTCAAGAGCTCATAAAAATGCCACGTTAAGAACAATGAAAGAAAACCTATACAAATTGCAGAACAAAGCATAAATTCCTGAAACCCGATGTTTTTATGTTGGTCATCTACCTTTGATATTGCTGTTGATTATGAATAAAAGCAACCACTCTATTGAAAGCTTCAGCACAATCTTGACTCCCATTCATGTTATCATTGTGTGGATTGCTGTTTAAAGGTTATGTAACTACTCATTTCTACTCTATACTCTACAGTACATAAATTACAGAAGTGACTAAATATATATCTCAAAAATAAATGTACTTACAATATCTCAAACATTTAGTAGATCACAGTTGACAAGCAGACTGCTGTTTGGAAGACAAAAAGAAAAGCAAAAAATACTTTCACATAAAGTTAGGAAATAATGATTACAGGGATATGTTATGAAAAGGTTCTCAAAGAAAACCTGCATGCACGCATGTCCCAGTAGGTGGTCTTGACACATAAAGGATCTGTAGTTGATTCTACCGTTCCTTCTATTCAAGCGGAAACAGACATCAGAGATAGAGGGTGGAAGTATGGAAGAAATTAAGGTAGTGATGTGATTCAAAGAACTCCAACTTCAGTTTGGGAAAAATATGTTTATTAACAAATTAGGTACTCAAGAACCTAAGGAATGTTAAATCCATGACTTGCTTTGATAAACTAATTCCGTATTGAATTTTTGAAGTACTCAAGTGATAAGTATTTTACAATTGGATTTCCCTACCTTATGTCTAGGACCTTGGACCCAGGTTCTCGTGTTAAAACATTATTAGTGAGGTTGAGCCCAGATTGTCATGTCTTCCCTCACTGACCCAGTTCACACTTCACTGATTACATTGCAGCTATTGACACAAGATGCTAGATTTGTGGGGCTCATTAAACTTTGTATCTTAAGGCTTATTTCACATCTGAAGATGTTTTTGAATTCTCTCTGCTTCGAGAACACAAAAGTGAAGGACTAAACACAATGTCCACCAATATAGTTTACCATTCTTCTGTTTATCCTTCTTTCACTGTTCCTAGATAAGTCTTGTACTTAACAACATTAAGAGGCACTCTATTACACAGAAACAATTTACCAAAGGAAACACACTATTACACTGAAACAATTTACCCAGTCTTCCTCATTATTTGTTACTATAGCACCTTTCTGTCATCTGTGAGTTTAAAAGCCAGAATTGCACCTGCATTTATTAAAAATCATTGCATCACACGTGAATATTTAAGGAACTCCAGTAGAAACAGCACTTGTCACTCGCCTTACTAGAAAAAGCTCCTCTTTGAAATTGGTCAGTGGACTAATTTTTATGTGCTATATATACTCTTTATTCCATACAATTTTGATAAAAATATCAGCCAATTTCAATAAAGAGCCAACAGTAATTTCATCGCAAGGGTTTCACAACTGAAAATTTCATTTAATTTCAGTACCGCTTTTTTCTCCAACACATAAGTTTCCTTAAATCAAATCAGAATTTCTTCCATAACTAAACATTTTAAAATTCTTGCATTCTCCTATTACCTATTTACACTTCTTCCTTCTACCTGCTTTTTTTCGTTATTAACTTTCACCATCTGCTCATTTAATCTTGATGTTCTTTGAAGCAGTTTCCTTCCTTCAGAAACCTTCCCTGAAATACTTTTGGTTCACTCACAATGTGATTTCAAAGGAAAGTCTGAGTAGTTTACAGAACTGACAGCAATTATCATTCTGTTGAAATAGAATAATCAATCTGCTGGAGCAGAAGAAATCCCTCTTTTAAAAAAGAAAAAAAAAAGAGTTTTGAAACTTCCTTTTTTTTTTAAATAAAAAAGGTTACTTCTATTAGGTTTTTCCCCAACATTTTTTTAAAGGATTCAGTTAAAAAGGTTATCACATTTTAAAATATGGAAAAGTCGACCTTTAAAAACTGAAGAACTGCCTTGGTTCACATTATATTTTTGTTAGACTGTTACCATTGCCTGAGTCACACCAGGTAAGACAATACACAATACTTCCTGCCTTCTTTTTAAAAAGATAAAGTTTCTGCCTTCTGTAATGTCACTGAGGTTCAACAAGTTATCAGACCTTCTTTGGATAAGGCATTGCTCAGATGTGCATTTCAGGTATTTCAGAATGACAGATAAATTCAGTGCAACATACAACATAGAGGAGATCTCTGATCTCATGTGGCTTTTTAGTTGGACATGCTTTATTTGTTCTATTATGCAAGAAACTCCCACTGGCTACAATGGGAGTTCAAAGCAAAATAAGGAGAGAATATGGAGTGAAAATCTCCAGTACAGATAGGATCAAAGAATTTTCTCTTAGTCTGATAAGGCTAAATCAACAGATGCACAGCTCACATAGAAATATAGCAAAAATTTCATTCCAGGAACAAAACCTTCTGGGAGGCAGGCAATCTATTCAACCTCTGTGACATCAGGAAGAGCTTTATAGGATGTGACTGTTCTTTTTCCTTCCATAGGCCTAATACTGGAATATTGGAGGGCAGAAGGGAGTGAGAGGGTGGTGCTTGTCTACACAAAAGCCTTTATATTTGAAATATTGAACTAAATAAAATAAAATAAATAAAATAGCCTCTTGTCGTACTGGAAGTTTCTATTTAATGTATCCCTGAACTCGTTCTTTCTGTGTATAAAAGCCTTGAAACTCAGTAAATAAATTCAACAAATTCTTCTGTATAAAAATATAAGCACTTTTTAATCCTTTTTTCCTCCTGAAGATGCAAGATATTTCTTATGAAGCAGCACTGCAATGAATCATTAAAAAACATAGAAAACATTCAAGCAAACATGAAAATCTCTAAGTTTTAGACTACAGATGCACTGAAAAATATCCAAGTAAAATGTCAGTTTGGTTATTTCAGAGACTATTCATCAGAAGTCATGATTTAAACATCTGACTATTGTATATGTATATGAGTATATGGCAAGACTGCCAAGTATTTGCCTTCAAGTGCTCACGGGGTCCGAGGTCTAGAGTAGTCAGTCTCTGGGGAGATTAAAATAGACATCTTTGTAGTTGGTTGCCACTGTGAAGAGATAAACTAAGATTTATTGAATACTGCATGAAGCATTGAGAACAGAAAGAATTTTACAACTTTTTCAATATTTATAATTATAGTTTTTATTTATTTATTTTGGCAGACAAACTGCTCTTAGTACTATGAGATACTGAAACTATCAATGTGTTTTTACACTGAAAGGCTACAGGTGCAACAGACGCTATTTGCAGTTAAATGGCATATTAAACCGGTAGCGTACTCTTCAATTTTTTCTGATTACTGACAGACGTACTGGTTAAGTATTGGACAGCTTACCATGCAAAGTCATTCATTTCGAAAGCAGTTTACTAAGAATGTATGTTGAAACAGTATCTATATTGCTATGCCTTTAGCTCACTCACATCAGGGAATACCCATTGTATAACAGGCAGACAGTGCTTAAAATGGAAAAAGTCACTTTGCATAAAAAGCAAATGCAGAAATGAATAGTTTCACATCATGAATAGTAATTTCATGATAACAAATTATTTCTGATGATCAAATAGGAGATGACATTTCAGTAATTAGTAACTGAAACACAACAGGGCAAATTAAAATCCTATTTTTACCAACAGGTTGTTATAGTAACCTGGCAGATGCATTAAGAGAATTGTTTCTTAGATTCAGAAATTTACCTGAGCTCTGCGTAGCCATCAAAATAGAAAACTTCAAATCATGCTAAGTATGCTACCTCTCAGTTACCCAGTAAAGGCCCTCATGGGAGGGTCTCACTGGCATCAGCCAAGATCAGTGAGTGCCTGTCCTGGTTTAGCCTCAGACAGCAACAAAGAACCAGGTGGCCACTCTTCCAAGCTTCTCCCCACCGTGGGGGAAGAATCAGAAGAAAAAGGCAAAACTCGTGGGTTGAGAAAAAGGCAATTTAACAGAACAGCAAAGGGAACAAGAAAACAACAACAATAACACGGATAGAGGAATGTACAAACACAATTACGGAACCACCGCTCACCGACTGGACCCAGGACACCCCAGTCTGCTCCCATGCGCCAACTTCCTGTCCCCTCCCCTGGCAGCTCCCAGCTATAGACTGGGCATGGCTGACATGGGATAGAATACCTGTGTCCCTGCCAAAGCCTGGAGACAATTAACCCTATCCCTGCTGTAACGAGGACAGTGCCACTTGATGTGAATCATCAACCAACAGCCTCCAGTTTCTGTGCATTTCAGTCACATCGGAAGCTCTGGAACAATGCCAGGTATTCCAGGGGGAAAAAAAAAAAAAGAAAAAAAATTCACAGAGCTACTGTAAAACAAGGACCAGATTTAGCTTTAGCTCTACCTGTTTAAAATAAGTTAGAATGCCTTTTGTATGTGTTTAATTGAGTGCTGAAATGATACTTTAATGCTCAAATACTTTCAAAATGATGAAGCTCTGTTAGAGTCTCAACAGTCTTCAAGAATTAACATCCTGCTGAACTTCACCCAACAAAAGCTGCTTGCTTAACCTTTTCTTTTTAGTTCTTATATGTATGCACAAAAAATTTTATTCACTAACAACCTTCCCCACAAGTGGTACTAATGGAAGGTTCAAAGAGGCATACTCCAGAGTTATAATGCTTCATAAACATAAAGTTCAGAAAGGGCTGTAAAATTTCTTATTTAATCTCCTGTGTACCACAAGCCATAACATTTCACCCCACTTCACCCATAATAAACTTACTAAGTTTAGGAAGATAAAACCATTCCTCAGAAGATAATCTATTATCAGAATTTCCTTTCTCAGAAACTGGCTAAGTGAGAGGTGCTTAGAGGCCTTCATATATGCATTCGGTTCTACAAAAGGACTTAGGAAATCCTTGTTTTCACAGGTCAGCCTGGTTGAATATAATTTTGTTACATAAAATTTCTGCATCATTTTGGCCCTAAACACCTGAAAAGACCTATTAGTGAGGCATCTAGGAAGACTGACTATAGCATCTTAGAGTATGAGTCCAAATCCTTTGGTTTCCTATCTCATATATTGGCAAATCCCCAAATCTTTATTTGACAAAAGCAAATAAGGAGGGGAGAGAGAGAATGATAAAAAGGAAACATGAAGGTGTATTAAATTAAATGTTCAGTTTCCTACATCATGCTTTAAACCAGCTTCCACATAACCTTCACTTGGAATATATGATTCTGCAGATGATTTATTGAAAAGCCTGTTTTACCAAGTGTCACATGAAAAGGACTGTAGTCTTGATATTTGTCTGTCAGAGTCCCAGGACTTTCACTGATTTACTATCAGAGTCCCACCAAAGGACTTTTCACTGAATCAGATTCACAAATAATTGAAATTACTTATTTTATTGAGAGCGACAGAAGCAGATTTGAGATTGCTGTTGATAAATTCACTAACTACAGTAGTACTAATTACTTAGGGTTAATATTGCTAGCAAAAATAGTGATAGTACAACAACCTGGGGCAACATTCACCAGAGGGTAAAAGGCACAGTGCTTACCCAGAAAGGCATCCCTGCCTGGGGTGGAGGAAGAGAATGCAGCTGGTCAACTGGTCTCAGATATGAAGTTTCTTCTCTCCCAATTTAACAGTCATTTTCTCCATCCTTTTATCCCCAAAATTACAAGGTTTCCCTTCCCTGGGTGACATGTAGTATGATTTGGGTGGAGAGACGAGTGCTATAGTCATATATGTTTAGCATGATCTCTAAAATCTTCGTTTAACATATACAGGGGTGTCAGCTTTAATATGCATTTCACAGGTAATGAGGCAAAGGTCAATTATTGGGCACCGTAGCCTCTCAAGGAAACAAAGAACTACACGAAGTCTCTGTTATCTTGATTTTACTGTCTCTGCTGATGAAAAGCAGGGCTGTCCTGGCTCCCCAAGACTACCCCGTTATTTATGTATCCTGTGATAGCCAGACAAGCCTTCAGTCCGCTGGGTTGCACAAGAGATAGCAAAGCCAGTCTTAATTGCTCTTTGAGCACAGAGACTTCACCTCATTATCCAAATTCCACACTAAGGATATGAAACAAGGCATAAGACCAGAGTGCCACAAGTTTGACTAAGCATAAGAACTTCACTAGGTGCAAGCAAGAAAAATGTGTTTGTCATCCAGTGATAATTCTTCTCCATGCAAAATAAGGATGATAGGGTAATGGCATATAGTTCCAAAACACAACTTGTGCCTGTGCTTTCTTCTATCACGTATTTACCTGTTTAGAGTTATTTATTTCCTTATACATTCCTCTGCCATTGTATATTATACCTTAAATTAAGTCTTTATTTCTGGATTAATCTTCAGAAGACTTCATAAATAAACAACTGTGTTTTTTATGGGTTTTATATGCATTTAGACAATTTTATTTCATCTGAACAAAGTTCATAATTCAATGTGTAATATAAAAATTCAAATAGCAGTTTTCATCATAACAGATTGCTAACCCACAAACATTAAAAAACAAATATGCTTCAATGAATAATATGATCAAACACATAATTTAACTTCAACTACAACTGACAATAGGCAGAACAAAATTGACAATGCAAGACAAACGTGCATTATATATTTTATGCGTTTTACCCAGGGTTGTTCGCATCATTCTAAATAAAAAGGCAATGTGATCTGCTAACAATGGAATTAACTGATGCTTGAAAAAAACCTAAATTAAAATAAAAAAAATACTAGTTTTCTGTCCCAACCGACAAGTAATCAAAATTTCAGTGTGCACCACTAAGGAAAACAATAGCACAAGCTGTATTTCACATATTGATTATTCTGCATCTGAGGTCAAATCCTGCACTTCGTATTTGGCTGTTTGTTGTTCTATACTTCCACTGACTTACACACATTCCTGCTTCTCAGCTCCTACCTTCAAAACAGCACTCCATTTTTGGCCCACAAAGAACAACATTTAAGGGCAGAATCAGAGAAGTCCAAGCTTTTTCTTCCATGAAATAAAGACTGTACTCAACAAACTATCCGTATTTCTTCTTAATGAAGCAAAAGTATGAGCCCAAAAATCAATACAGGATAGTGGTGATCATGTAGAGATGAATCCATCTGTTTTTTTTAAATTTCAAACGTTTTATCAACACAAGCATCAAGATATAAAGGTGAAATAAAAGAACATACCTACAAACCACCGATTCTAAAATAGTATTATAAGTAATCCCAAGTGAAACAAAATCACTGTAAAAAAGAAAATGAAATAACTATTGATATATTTGGACTGTACAACTTTAAGGTCCCATTGATTGGAAACAAATGGGTTGTATCTTGATTTTTTAGCTTTTTGGGGGATAAATTTGAATTTGGATATTCACAGGAATAAAGAGAAAGGCAGGGAGTTTAAACAGCTACATGTTAATACAAAAGTATGGAAAAAATATTGGCTGATGCCCTGTGTAGCTTAGAATGGTATTACCTCTCTGTTTTAATGAAACTACAGGATTTAAAATCCTGTCACTTACGTGAAGTCACAGTACTCTGCGTTGCAATGCTATACAAAATATTTTAACATGTCTAATACCTACACAGCCATCTGTCATGTCTTCAGGGTTAGGACATCAAGCACATGATAATTAAAGGTACGTTCATAGCACATCATAATTCAAGGTATCAAGATCATATGGTCATGCACAACACTTACATTTCACCATGGAATACATAATTCAAGTACAATAGCAAAGATTTTTTCTTTTTTAATCACTAAAACCTAAAACGTACCTACATGTTTACTTTACTTTCATTCTAAGTGTGTTGATGTTCCAGAACAACCACATCAAAATATCATTGAAATATATTAAATGAAAAGTAAGAAAGGAAAAAATCCACAGAAAACAACAAAACCAGCAAAAAATCCACAGGATTTTTTTTTCAATGTATAGAACCAAATTAATTACATAAACATGTAGAAGAACAGTTATTTAATTATAGTTACTAAACTTGTCACGACTTAAGCAAGGAAGCAGTGTTAAAGATTGAGTAAGGGAGACATACCTGAAGACACTTTTTCTATATTTCTGTGCATTGACAGGTGTATTTGCCAGAATCCTGGAAAAGCAGATCATGCATTCGTTGTGCACTCTTGCCACAGGTTGACATTTCAATGACATTTAACACTTCAGTTAAGTGTTAGACAAGTGTAAGACAAGATAGTTATAAAAAGATACAACAGATGTTTGATGGCATGGAAGGCAACAGGGTCCAGACAAATGTTTTGATCTGGAGAAAGGATTTCTTTTCTCACCAGCAGCAGCTATGAAATGAAGGAAATTGTTGAAAATGCTTTAGAGGTTATCAAACTGTCAAAAAGCAGGGGCAAAAATGTAAACAGTCTTTACAAAAAATAACTGCAGAATAATGCAGGTAGCTTACCCCTCAGAGCTGGAGAAAAATCCAGCAGCTGGCCAGCTCTGCTCTTTAAAAGGAGTATGAGGCCAACATGCTTACAGATCTGGGATTGCACTCAGGGAGGTTTTTTTAACCAATAGATTAGGAATACAAACCAGGAAATAAATTAGAAAAAAATGGGAATAGTAAAAAGGAAAATCTTCAAGAACGAAACAGTGCTCAGACTTGCAAGTGCAGGCTTGCAAATGCAGGACTAAAAGCAGATTCTTTCCCTAGAGCTACATACAAGCTATGGTTGTGATCTTTCAACTATCTTTCATATTCTTGCATTCATAACTAGATGAAAAAAGTGAAGTTCAATATCTATTATGAAACCACGTGAAAAAGGTTAACTAGATTTGAGGATTGTAGTCTCATTTAAACTACATTGACAATTTATAGCAGTTAGCCTTAACAGATGAAGTAGTTTCAAGTTGATAAAATATGAGATATATTTCCTTTAAGGACTTCAGGTCATCTTAACTAAACTGTTTCAACAGAAAGCTGGTAGGGTTTTACCAAATGCTTGATATATGCATTCTTAAAGTATAAACTAGCATTTGTAATGCCTGCTTATTTCAATAAACATAAAACCTCCAAACCTGAAATCCTTAAAGCCTCTCATAAACTCCTGAAACCAGTTTAAATTTTCATTTTTCATTAAAAAAAAAATCAGCTCTTTTTACTCTATATTCTCTTTATTTAAAATATTCCAAATCAGTCCAAAACCCATCGTTGTGGATAAACTGAACTTAATTTAAGTACAGGTCTTATCCCAAAAAGAAACTATAACGGAAGTCTCCCACGTTTTTGGAGCTTTGTTTGTTGGCCAAATGGGAGCAACCACTATGTTAAATTCAGATATATGAAAAAATTTACCAAGTGAATAGTAGAAAATGTATTCAAAAGCATCAGATATCAGGTGGCAACCAGGCAGGTAGGGTACCACTCGGCAAGATATAAGCTTTGGTAATAATTCTAGTATTTACATGTTCCAGATACATGTGTTTGCATTCTGAAATTAAATTCACAGAAAAAATATAACAAAAATACAGTACACTACTATGGATTTCTGTAACATGTAGCCCTAAGAAGTAGTGTGAACTCTACTCCCATGAAGTGATCAAACAGCCTGCTAGGATTATACCTATCAGGGATTTGAAATTATCAGAAAGGGGTAGGGTGTGAATGAGTGTACTAGTTTACTATTCTTTGCATTGCTTCTTACTGCCTTGTCGTATCAGGCCAGGCATAATGTGATGTGCTCTAACAGAATCTGACAGAGTATGGCTCACACACTACAAGGGAGGGTGAGATGGGAAACGAAGAAAGCTCCCACGGTCTCCCTGCCCATTTCCCTCACAGTGTTTCCTGTGTAAATGAGAAATTCAAAGCTTACCAAGTGAACACACCCACCCCAAATACCAAATGGTTGAAATTTCAGCCATCACAATTCTCACAACAAACATTTAAAACAAATAAAAATGCACTACATGAAAATTCAAGGAAATCTTAATAGGGACTCTTTGTCATATTAGTAGCTGTTGGACATAAACTTGATTCAAAAATATTGTGAGTGTAGGTTATGGGACACTATTAAATTGACAGAGTCATATCTTTCCTTCTTCATAGAACTTCTCCTCATTTAGTATACAAAATGGATGGTTCGCAATTACCCAACAGTTATTTGATACACTGTTCTTTCTTCATCATTAATTGGATAGCCCTAGGCCTTAGATATCACATATTATTCGAATGCTGTTCTGATGACAAAGCTATTAATTTCCTTATGTGACTTTCTATGCCACTTATTATTAGAACATCAACCAGAATTTCTATCAAATTCAGTTGCAACTGCATATTAGTCCTGAGAGCATTGTCAGGTTGGCATCCAGTAACAAGGAACACAGGAATGAAAGTCAAGGTTTGTTTGTTTGGGTTTTTTTTTGTTAAAAAAAAAAGGGAAAGAAAAATGTTGGGTCAAGCAGCACTCCTAGCATCAAACTGGAGCTGCCCAGGAAAATCGGTTCTATCCTGGCTTCTGCCACAGCTCGCTGTGAAACAATTTCTTCTTTCCCTTTAATCCTCTCCTACCATAACTATGCAGCTACTGGCAAGGGAAACCGATTAATGAATGTAAGCTGTTTAAGATTAATTTGTAGTGGAGAAAAAAATTCCTTTTTTCAAAACAAATACACATTATTTTGCAACTCCTCCCCACAAAAGAGAGACCTAATTTTTCACAGTGATTCCATTAAAAAGCCCCAAATTTATGCACTGTGAGACAATACATTTTAACAAGCCTGAGTTATTTTATCTTTACTTCCTTCTTGCCCTGTGGGTTAGCATAACAAGACGTTAAATGTTACTTAGTGATAAATACAAATACCAACAAAAGGATAAAAGTAGCATAGCAAGTAATACTGGCTTTTCCTACAAAACTCACATCTGATAGATACAGAGGCACATGCAAACCAAGAGTCCAATAGAGTTCTAGTAAGTAAATAGTAAAATCTGTATAAAAAGTAACCACTAGGAACTTTTTATCCATAACCCTTAGAGATCTTTCCATATAAGATCTGAGACTATGGAAATTAAAAAATTGATAAAAAATAATGAAATAAATATATGAACTGGGTTCTTGGTTGTCCAAATGAAGAATCTGGCATAAATTGCATGTAAAGAATGTCAGAAATTAGGGTCTATGGTTCTGCACTTGTTCTACTCATTTGGTTTTCATTAGTTGTTTGTAAAGGTCATTGATATCACACATTTTTGAATAAGTGCATTCTGCGTAGCTTTGACAGACAGTATGGGCAACCCTGCGAAGCTCAAAGAATATACAAATTTTATAAAAAGAAGAATTTTAACAACACTAACAATGGTCTTAATGTCATTTAAGGAAATGCTCCAGTAAAGAGCATTAATGAGAAGAGTTTCCTCTATTTAGTTTATAAATGTAATCTTATTTCTGTCGACAATTATTTTAATTGCAGCTGAAATTAATTATATCTATTTTTATATTATCATAAGGCAGCATGATACAAATTGGTTTATAATGTGAAATCGATATTTAATGAGAACTGTGTTATTACAAGTGTGGCAATATTTTTGCTAGCGTTATCATGTCACATTTATAATTTCCCCCCACCATTGCCAGCCATCTTTCCAATTCAAATAAAGCTCTGTACTGCAATTCCAGTATCCAGGATCTGAACTATCACTTTCAAAATAAAAGTTGCCATTCTAAAGGAAAAGCAGGTCTCTTTCATTGTTTGGAGACAGTAGAAGAGAGATTTATCTATAAATTTAGTCTTCTGATTCATAGTATGCTATCTAGTCTACAGGAAAAGCAGTTCTTAGACTGCTCGACTAATTCATTAATTCTGCACTGTCCTGTTTGCCAAGGTTACAATAAACCTGTACTGTTATCTTGGTTTAGCTGCTGCCTTGCCCCTGCTTCTAGCCATGGTTCCTAGGCTCTGTGATTTCAGATGTGCAACACAGAGTTGCAGCTGATTTTCAACACTATAATTCACTTATTTAACCAAAACAGTCAGGCAGACCCCAACTGGCAATTCTATTTATTTCTCTGCAGACTTGACACTCTATGAAGTAAGGAAAGAATGCTTTGTGAGACATGAAGATACCATCTTGCAAAATAAGAGATGAAAAGGCTTAGTGGACAGAGACTTCAGAAATTGCCAGAGTACAGGAATAAAACAGCTCTTCAGTCACTTAATTTTTTTAATCCATTCCACCAAAATTTTACTGAGGATGCATATAATTTAAATTCCTTTGTTTACTTTAATTCCATAGATTTCTCTTTCTCTACATAGAATCACAGAATCATAGAATTGCTTAGTTTGGAAGGGATCTTTCAGATCATCTAGTCCAACCATCAACCTAACATTGACAAAAAGCATCACTAAACCATATCTCTAAGAACTATGTCTACCCGTCTTTTAAATTCCTCCAGGAATGGAGACGCAATCGCTTCCCCGGGAAGCTTGTTCCAATGCTTGATAATATCCAATATCCTAATATCCTATCTAAACATCCCTTGGTGCAACTTGAGGCCATTTCCTCTTGTCCTATCGCCTGTTACTTGGGAGAAGAGACTGACATCCACCTCCCTACAACATCCTTTCAGGTAGTTGTAGAGAGCGATAAGGTCTCCCCTCAGCCTCCTCTTCTCCAGGCTAAACAATCACAGCTCCCTCAGCTGCTCCTCATAAGACTTGTTCTCCAGACCCCTCACCAGCTTCATTGCCCTTGTCTGGACACACTCCAGCACCTCAATGTCTTTTTTGTAGTGAGGGGCCCAAAAATGGACACAGTACTCGAGGTGGAGCCTCACCAGTGCCGAGTACAGGGGGATGATCACAGTAAGACTACTACTCACCACACTGTTCCAGATCCTCTCCAGAAGAAAACAACTTTATTTCAAGAACAAAGAGTTATGAAAAATGAAGAGATGGTACTATGATGCTATCTTTTAAGAAGGAACTTTTAATTTTCTCAGTCAATTTCAATATAGAGTAATTGAAGACTAACTTGAAAGACAGAGCTTTTAAGATTAGTGTAGAACTTGTCTTCTGCATTAACTTTAAACACCATTCTTTGGAAAGATACATCACAAGAGGCATTCCTATGCTCCAAGATGCAGGTCTGATTTTTTGCTGGATGGAAATAGTAAGGAAGTACCACATTGCAGGCACCCTATTTTTTTTCTTTTTTTAGTTGCGCTTGCTTGCTCAATATTAGAGAGTGCCACATGAAACACATTGCTCTAAGTTAATATTTGAGGATCACTATGCTCTTCCATTTATTGACCATCCTTAATGGTCAATATGGAATACAATCCCTACAGATATTACAGGACATAGAAATATCTTTTCCACCACATTAATGTTTTTCTGACAGATGTGATATTTCTGATCGTTTTAAGTTCAATACTAGTCTCATAAGGAATATCTCTGTTAAATAGTCCTGCTGAGGACTGCCACAGGAAATCACTAAAATATAACATTAATATTATTCTAGAAAAGGCACTGTAACACAGCAGGGAATATTTAAAGGAGGTTAAAGCTGCTGGCAGAGATTTCTCTTTCAGGATTTTCTCACAAAGTTTAGAATCATAAACTGTTAAAAGGCATGTTGCCCAGCAGTAGCAATGCCTGCTGCCTTGAATGACTAAAGAGCAAAAGAGAAAAAAAAAAAAAGACATTCCAGAGACAAACAGTTGCATTCAATATCAGGAGAAGCAGCAAAATGAAATTAAAATTAAAACCTATTGAAAAGGTAAAGCAGTTTCTCACATATAAGTGTGTAGTAGCTAGCAATGCTCTATTTGTGCAAAGTGGACCAAATTGAGAAAAATGAAAATGTGTTTGGCAATCCCAGCAGAATCTCCATTTGTCTGCAGCATAAAACCACAATTTTGTACAATTTACCATGTCTAGCAAGCATCTAGCAAGCCTAGGAATAAACTGGATAGTTGATATTACAGAACAGGATTGAAGTGCATTGGCAAAGCTGTGTGGGAATCGTATATAAAGCACCTGCTTGCATTTTGACTTGCCCAAACCAATGCCATTTACCTTTTGCTAAACTGGTCACTAAATCCCTGTATAACATTTGGAGCAGGGGAAGCAGAAGAAGGAAAGTACCTTGTATATAAACTTCCAAATACAGTATGACTCACAACCAGCAAATATTAGTAGTCTACTTTTTGACTACTCTGAGCTGAAAATTCACAACATTCCTGAACATAAAGGTGCCCAAGAAAAAAAGAGTTATGCAAACAAATAGTCATTTTACTACACACTGGCAAACTCAAAGACTTATTTGGAATTAACCATCATTCCATTATTATTAACCACTATTCATTTTGGAGTAGACAGCATGGGTATGAGTTACCTTATCATGTAAGTGCCCTCTGAGATGCCCTAGGAGATGCCCTGCCTCATGCTGTTAGTCCAGAATGGAGCCAGAATTCTAATGTCATCCCTACAGAATTTCGGTTGTACTGGGAACAGGGTGGCCCTCGGGGTAGGTGGGTGTGGGTGTGGATGTGGGTGTTGGTGTTTCTCTCTCTCTCTCTCTCTCTTTCTCTCCCAAACAAGAAATCTGACTTTGGAGAAACTTACGAAGAGGGCCCTTAGTACAGTCCTAATCCACTTGAAGAAAGCAGGAATCTTCATGCAAATTCAGTGAGTTTTGACCTGGCTAATAAAACCATAAAAACTAATTAAAATGTACTTGCACGAGTCTATTTCTACCTCAGAAATTACTTTGTAGAAACAAAGATATGTATGGCACAGAGCAAACACAATCCTTGCAAGAAAAGAGTAAGCCTTCTTTTGGCGTCCCAAAGTTTAACATAGATAGAGATTGCAGATAGATAACCTCAATACAGAACTGAGCATCCAAATTAGCTCAACACTTCATCAGTTAATTAATCTTACTGCTTGCTTATGTCCTTATAATAAACCTCAATGTGCCCTACCATCCAGCCAGAGGGTAGCTCCAGTATCTGACAGAAATGCGTATCTTACCAAAGTTCAAACATTCCCCTTAGTGACAAATCATTTAAAAAGTGCTCTCATCTAAGACTTTTGTTTCCTGAGGCTTCCAGGAAAGCCTGGAAGTTTCAGTGCCATTTGAAACCAACTCAAACTAAATTCTAGCCTAAAAATGGATAAATGATTAAATTTATTAATAAGCTTCGCTGTGGATAAATAGTTAACTAGAAAACTTTTATTTAAATTACTAATACTTCTTTAATCTTTTTTGAAGCTTTATGTTATTATGAACACAACAAATTCATGAAATAACTGCCTTAGTGTCACTATCTGATATTTTACCAGATTTTAAGCTCTTCAAGTATGCAAAACACACCTACAGCAAATACACTTAAATTTTTACCTTTCATGACTCAGTGTCATTCATGCGTAGTATATGAGATTTGATTACAGTCTCATATACGTCAGTTATACTTATAAATTTTGGGGTTAAGAAACGAACAATTTGAAGGACAATAATAGTTTCCTGACTGTGTGCTGGGAGAAAATATAGAAAATAATTTAAATATAGAAAATGTTTCCTCAAAATACAGCAGAAAGAAAACACATTGATTGGGAAAGCATGGATGATAACATTTAATAACGTATTGAGACCGCAGTAGTGATTCAGCATATGTCTATGTTTAGAATAAATTTCAAACAGGAGTAATATTTATTTTAAACATGACACAAGTTCTCACAATCACAGAGTTATGTGTACTTCTAATGGATATATCTACACAAAAAATTTATCCAGGAAAAAAGCACAGAGTCTGGCCATTGTGTGCACTCACAGATGCTCTTTAGGCAGTCATTTCATTTATCTTTTGAGAAAGAAACCACATTAATTGCTGACTCAAATATCCTCTTCATTTTATTCTGACATTCCCCACTCACAATAGCATTTTCTAGCAGGTTAAGCAGAATTAAAAGTAGATTCCATATTTTGTTTCACATACCTTTTAAAACACCTCACAGGGGTTTTTTTTCTTTTCATAACCCTATATGCAACAGAGACAACAGACTGTTCATTTAATCTTATTCCTCATAGACTGAGAAAGACAAGATCTATTAGAGCAAAGCTTTTTGAGTAGGAAATCAAAAATACCCCAAATTTTTGGAAAATTCATATTGAAAGATGAATCAATGAAAAAAAAATTTAAATGGCTAGGTAATAAAAACTGACTGCGCACACTGTCTACCAGCATCAAGTGAAAATGCTTCTACTTTTTGTGCAAACATCTTCATATTTAATATTTTTATATTCTCAGTTGTTTTACATTCATTACTTAGCAGTTGTTCTTTAAGAGACATGTAGGTACATTTGGCCCACCAGGCAACTCTCAGCCACACTTCATTTTCCATGTGGAAACAGACATATGTTGCTATGAGCAGCATGAGCTACACACATAGATGCTTTACAGGCAAATAATAATAAAATAAACTTTTCTATAAAATGCATAAACTCATTTTTATATCATTAAACAATAGGAAACATTCAGGCCCACACACAGAATGCACCTCATTACACTGCTAAGTTTTTTGATGAAATAAAAAAATTTAATTATTTAATGAAATAATATCATTTAATGCCTTAAACTAGTTTTCTGATGTTAATCTTACAATTGAAAAAGGTACCCTATGTCTGGCTATAATTCTTCAGTCTGCTTCAAAATCTGCTTGCTCTCTTGCACTTTTGATGTTGGTTACTTAATAATCATCAGTTAAGAATATTACTACATTGTACAATACTAGATGCTTGACTGCAAACACTAATTGTTTTATTATATCCTTATAGAAAATACAGTTCAAATGAATACCCAGTTTTTTTCTGCAGGTCAACAACGAATAGAGCCAGACTGAATTTATGATCAATTCCAGGTGAAAACAGCATCACTAGAAGTGAATCTGAAGTTGCTCTGAGGAAGTAACTGTTTTTTCACTTACAAGTTCAGTGATCACTGATTGACTGTTTTGTTTTAGAAAAATCAATATTGTTATTGGAGAAGAAAGAAAGACAAAATAGTTGTCCATTTGAACAAGTCAATAAAAGTAGAAATGCTTAAAAATTCCTCAAGAGGAATAATTACACTGACAAGATTTCATTAGTGTGGAGATTATCTTGGAGTAAATTTCAGCATCAGAAGTCAATAGCTGCCCTGAGTGTTTTGTCATTATTTTGCCAGTTTCCACTAGAGATGTACTTCTGTTGTAAAGATACGGTAAATAACTAAAATCTCCTACAGTATTCCGAATAGCAAAATAATTCTGTTTCTAAATGTCCATGGGTTTTTTTGTGGTTTATATTCTCTCTTACCTTGACAGTCAACACAAGGGATGAATTCTCATGTCCATAGATGTTTTAATTCTGTCCTGTATTCAACCTTATAATACATTGTTTAATATCAACTAATAAGCCTTTAGTGCATGCTTATAGTTAAAACATTTTTGAAGCCTGAATATTCTCAGTCCCACAAGGGCTGAGTCCGGAGAATTAGTTTCCTACTTGATTTTTGGTCTGATAGAAATCTGTGAGGCTAACTTTCATATTTAACACTTGGCTTTATTTCAAGTGCTTTTTCATATCAGGAAACATTAGAATATTTCATCACTTTCAGCTTACGTCTTACTAAATATAATATAAATTGGGATGGACAAAGACAATAAAGGGATTATTGCTGAGGGAAAGCAAGTTCCTTTGTTTTCTAACTGGCAACCTGGAAATTGTTATGGTTCACCGGTACTATGTATATATGCTCTATTGTTTGTTCAGTCCTGGTTTTCTGGTCTTAAATTCCTTGGTTATGTGCATTACACATATACTTGCTAAAGGCAGAAAGAACATATATGAAACTTTAATAGTGAGATACTCCTAAATTTTAGTATTGCATTCACTTATGATTAGAAATACAGTTAATAAGCATGCATGTTTATAGCACTACTCCAAGCAGTATCTCTAAGCTACATGTAGAAATCTCTCATCCCTGTATTTTGAGACCAGTATATGTTCCTGAAAAGCTGAAAAGTTATTTCACTACCCAAGGTTGGAACTGCTTTTAAATGCAAAAACAACACTAGAGCTTATAAGAAGTAGAGATGACTACATCCAATAGAAACGGTTGAAAATTATGAGGTTATTTGTCCATAAAAACCAATTTAGTCAGTCTACTAAGAGGCTTCATATACTAGTAAGACTTTTTCTGCACAAGTTAGCCAAAGTAACCATAACAGTGTAGCTCCTTTTGTAGATGTTGTCCAAAAAAGTAATTATTTTTGATACAACCCCTCTTGGGATTAAATGCATCCCTTACTGCCCCAAGATAAGAGTGTCTATATTGGTATTCAACATCATTTCACTAACCTACTTAAATTCAGTCTTTTAGTTAATCTGTAGAAGTTTTCATACTCTTCAAGACCTACAGATTTGTACTCAAACTGCTTCATGAAGTCACAAGAATAACACGAGATTCTGCAGACTGAAGCCAGCCAGTAAGCAGAATGTGCACCCACTGTCGTGGTTTAGGCTGGATTGGTCAATGACGGACAACAGATGTTCTCCCCAACTCTCACTCCAAGGAGAGGAGGAGGAGAGATAGAGAGATTTACGAGTTTAGAAGGAGGAATTAAACTACTTTAATGAAATATTAATAATAAAATAAAAAGGAGACAATGAAATAGATACAACATATACAAAACCTTATCCAGTTCCCAGGATGACGTCACCAGCAGGCACTGGGGAAGTCCCGGACTATACTCAGCAATGGATGGGAATTGGATTCCAGAGCTGGAGTCAGGAACGGACGGATTGGGATCAAAGGCAGATGAACAGACAGGGTCCTCCTCAGACGTCAGCCATTGAAGAAAGAGAACTGAGCCTTTGATCCCTCAGCTTTTATACTGAGCATGGGGCAGATGGGGTGGAATACCCTGTTGGTCAGTTTTGGGTCACCTGTCCTGTCTGCTTCTCCCCACAGGTGGGACCCCTCTACGCTTTTCTGTTTCTGAACCTCCAGTGGGGCAAAAAGCAAAATTAGCTGACCTTGGTTGTTAGAGCAGTAAGTGTAAGCAAGAGCCTTTCTGCGTACCATTCCTTGTCACGAACTGTAAGCATAGGTCTTATCACTCTGGGAACAAACAGTGTTCCGCACAATATGCTGTTAATTTCAGAGAGTTAGAAGAGGCCTAGCTAAGAAGTAAAATTACTGGACAGAACATTGGTTCTGTTATACCTCAAATCAGGACACCCACTCATTAAGGAATGTTACTAAAATAAATGTTCAGTTATTTCCACACAAGGTTTGTTTCATTCCAAATTCAGAGTTCCATGTCTCAATTCTTGTTTTTAAAGTCAGATTTATATTGAAAGCATTGAAACATTGAATTTTTTGGGTTCAATGCTCAATAATACTTATCCTGCCCTTACTTTTCTATAGATAGGGACACTCAATCTATAAATCTCTTAGATTGACACACCTGAATTTAGCACTGAAGCTTGTAAGTAGCAAACATACTCCAGCAAATACCCAGTAACAATATTATTACTCTTTTCTCATTCAGTATCCTTTACTAAGAGCTCACTAATGTCAAGATGGCTTGTTTTCCTTTGAAATATATTCTTTGCACACCGTGGCCACAACTTAATATTATGGGGCTGAAGGGTAATAAGGTGAGCTATCAGACTATCTTGGTGGATACAGTTTTGGAGAAAGGACACTCAAAAATTCTTTTTAACAATTGTTTCAAAACCCAGAAAGCATTTCGTCTACACTGGATTCTGATTTATACTAGATCTCTACAGAGTACCTTTTAAAGTGAATCATGGGATATTGTATGTCTTCAAATCTAAGAGCCGCCTTCACCTGTGCAAATTCAGAGATCACTCCTTTTAAGTAAGTAAGAAATATTGTCATATAAGAAAATGAGTTGTCTTTTCCCTAGGAAACAGAGCTTTGTGTCTCAAAATTTCATTTAGCAAGGAAGTATTTGGAGAAGTATCACACCAATTAACCTATACTCCTTCTCTGGTCAATAGAAAGGGAGTCAATTAGCAAAGGCTAATTCATAGTGTCCCTCATTGACTCTTCATCTAAATTACTCCTTGGAGTACCTCACTCTTTTTCTGTCAGTTAGGGAGCAGGGGGGAAAAATGCTTTCTAGGCTGACTAAATTTATTGCCTGCTGGATGGTTGGACAATAATGTACAACTCTTCCTTTTCCCTCTCCATTCTTAACTGCTGCTATGGCCATAAGATCATCTAGTGAAATATCCCCTAGATCAGCTTGTTTTATGTCACCCAAATACATCTGTATGAAATTTGGTAGTTAACTTTTAGCTAATGCCTCCCAAAATGCAGACAATGTTCTTTTGGAGTGATGAAGGATACACTACTGCTTGTTTCAGGGCTTTATCACTTTCACTGTTCAAAATGTATTCATTGGTTTGATTCCAGTTTCTGACTCTGGGTTTTGTTGTGTCTTTCCCTCCCTGGAAAATTACAAAGTACTTAAACAACTGGCTTTTTCTCCCCATGAAAGTACTTATAAACTGCAATCAAGTCACTCCTCAGGCTTTTCTCTCAAATGTAAAGTGTGAGCTCTTTATGTATCTCCCTGATAAACATTACTTCTGCTCATTGAATTATTCTGTGACTCTTTTTTGCTCCTTGCCCAATTCCATAAGTTGAATTTTAAAATGTGAGCAATATGATCTGTAGACATTCTGATTTTGATAATGCCTAATTTGTACTCAAGAAAAGGTCACTTTTTTTTAATTTACTCCTTCTCTATTTACGCAAGCAGATGATTAAGACACAAATCAGGGCCAAAGAGAGATTTAGAATCAGCTATGCAACTTCTGTGATTTCTTGAAACAGCTTAACATATATAATTTATTTACTACAGCAACCGGAGAATTTACGTCTGCTTAATTTTACACAATGTCTTCTTTGCAATATTTTAATGGAGGGAAGTATACCCCAAACAGGACCATCAGCACTTTTCCATCATAGATTCCCATTAATAGTGAGACCAGAACCTTAAGAACAAACAGCAGAATCTTGCTCAGAAAAATTCCCAAAGGTAAAAATATCCACATTATGAGAAACATAACCACAAACCGCACATATCTCTTTATGTGGAATATACAAGTCCTTCTATCTGACCTGCAAGGGGCTCTTTTTTCTTAAAAACAAAAAAAAGCAGAAACAACCAAAACCAAAACCAAACCACATTACATTCCAAAGAAATTAAGCAGACTCAGTTTTAACTTTCATTTAATGTAATTTGGCTAACATTGTTATGATATCCATTGCTGTCAATTATACATTCTGCACGGTGTACTTGAAACAATTTACATAGAATAAATTGCTAGTTATTCTGAAACCATTTTCTCATAGCATAGTATTCTAAATATACTATAATTGCATCTGATTTCTCTCTGACAGGTCTTAGTATTCCATACCCATTGAATGAACAAAACATGCACTGTATCCAGCAGGACGCATTAAGAATAAAATGAAATCTGGCGTTTATATGCCACTTCCATTGATATTCATGCAAGAAAATGTTGTAGTTTTGTAACTCAGTACAACACTCCTCAAAGTAAGCGGGAAAAGTCACAGTAATATCAATGACAGCTGGATCATGCACAGAGGGCCAGCAGAGGCAAACTACCTATGGCACACAAAAATGAGAAACAAAGCCAAGCACCCAAGCTGGATAGCAAACAACAAGACTGTTCTTAACAGTACTAATGTCTGTTGCATTTAATATATAATAGCTTTCTGCTTAAGTTCAAACAAGTAACTGAGTCCACCGATAAATTATTCAGGCATTCCTATGCTGCAGGTTATGGCCCAGACACATTTCTTCAACTGTTAGCACAAGCACCCCATCAGCATTCTTGTAGCAACTTTTTCCTTTTGAATGAGACCAAAGTCCCTTTCATATCTCCTTTAAGTTTTCATTATTTATTTTACTTTGTGCTGTGGTAACGTCCAATGTCACTCAAGACCAAAGTAACAACAGAATTTTATGCTATCAAATAAATGGGTTTTTGAAGAATTTTGCTGATGTATAATATGGTACCAGTACCAGGAATATTTTCTTTGTACCTCCGTGACTGTATATTTACATTGAAAGTATGCGTGTTTTGGAAGAGTTTAGATTTTGGAAAAAATATTCCAAATCCCAGAAGTTTTTCCAGCATAACAGTGATCTTTATTTCTGTATGCATCTTTATTTCATGATTTCCAACAAGAGTTTACACCAAGAGTATCCAATTTTTAGACAGATATCTATTTTACTATTTGGGCATTGCTTTTTCCTTAGCTCCTGTAAACATACTGGGATGCACCTTGTAAGCTACCTCCAATACAGTAACATGTTAATTCATAAAAATTTCTCTGATTTCAGTGTTTCCCCCAAATTATTATTAATTTTATTAATTTCTTGAGATTATTCATATACTTAAAGTTACATATGCGCTTAGTCAGGTTATGAATACAGATCCAGTTACTTGGTCTAATTTTCATACAGTTAATAGAAATTTTCTAGTTGATTTAACCGACAGCTGAATTCATCTTCCTGAAGAGCACTGATTCACTTCCTCATCGTTACGTGAAATTTGTTGTCTTTGATTTGCTCAAAGTTTGCCTGAAACAGCCTGATCTGTTAGTGTCAAGAAGCACAAGTGATATCTATGTCATTATAGCGATTGACCCTACTTGAACAGTTTCCTGCTGATAACAAAGTGGATTTTAGGCTTGCCAGTAGTATAATATCTTCAACTGTGTTTATAAAGTAAACATTCTGGGGATAATCTAGGATTCTTCAATATGTGACCATCTGTTTGTAAAATTAGAGAAAAAAGCTTCAACGTTGCTTAGTATAACCTATTTTCCAAAACTCCTAACCTTCATCCTGACATTTAAAGCTAGGAATAGTAAAGATTTTGGGGAGGCTAATGGTTCACACAATTATTCTAGAGTAAATTTTAAATAACCAGGAAGAAATATAGTTGTTCTATAAATACAAACATCTTCATTAAATAAGGGTTCATTTCTGCATACTGTATGCAACCTACAAACCACCCAATTAAAATATTTCTATATTTACTTACCCACCAATTCTTGATGTATGTAATCCCTATACAAGTGATTAAATAGGTCATTAAATCATTAAAAAGATTATTTTGTTGGCAAGACCAATTCATACTTCATACTGTATAGAAGATCTGAATACAGGGTTTAATTTGTTTGCCTACTTTCCCCTGTATATTTCTTAATACTTGATTTAGAGACTAAGGCTTTATATTAAAAATATATATGTGCGTGTGTGAAATTCCTTTGAGAAAAACACGCATCGAGTAGAGAATTTTTATGGAGCCTTACTGACTGTCAGTTTGAAGACAATTTCTTGGAAATGCAGAAACTTTGCTTTCAAAAACTTTAGCAACACATTTCCTTAGTGTTAGGTTATTGAGTAATATAAGTTAAAAAACAATAAGTTACTTAAAACTCGTTACTTAAAATAAGTAACTTAAAAAATAAGTTACTACAAAGCAACCTTTTTCCTAGACAATGGTGATTTTGTAAAATTAGAACGATCTGCAGCAAAGTCCATTTAGGTTTGGCAAAAGATGCAATTCCTTGCCAATACAGAAAAGACATTTAATTTACTCTAAGCTGCAACATTTTCATTTGTCCAGCTATTACAACTCTGTTCAATATACCTACATATATGTTTTCTATGAAATCACTGCTCTCTTCTCAAGATGGCAGAGAATTTATGTGGCCTCAAAGGAAGTTATGTTACTGTACATCCATCACAGGATTTGTATTTCCTCCACGAATTATAGGACTCAGGAGTCAAAACAGGCTTCAGACCCTCTGTGATTTCAGTCAAGCAAATCAACATCTTGCAAAAATTCAATTCATGTGCAACCAACGTGAAATCAGCTATTTTAATCAGTTCAAAATAAATTTTAGATTAGAGACAAAAGTCTGAATGAAAATATTGCTGAAAATGTTCTTCTCCAAAAAACAGTTTTCAGCTTCTTATATTAACTAAACATAAGAGTCCATGTGGAAGTATTTTCATTTCCCAAAGGAACAGAAATTTTAATTTTGTTTCAGGAATAATAATATTCTTAGTTATAGCCTTATGGCCCCAAAGTGCTCTAGATGCTTTGGAAAAGCAAATATGTATTTTCTGTACAAAATGTGTTGTGCAGGGCATAAGCAAGGAATAAACAGTATTGAAATTGTTTTGTAATGCATTCTGGAATCCAATAATATGTTTGCCAGTCTGACTTATACAAGTAATTTCCTTTAGTCTAAGGTTTACCTGCACAAAAACACAAGGATATTTCTCCATGCACAAGAAAATAACATACAGAGAAAGTGCAGTGTGAAAGCTGAGCAGCATTTATAGTTTAAAACAAGACCCAGTCCCCGATCTGTCCAGAGAAGCCACATACACACACACAAAATATCTCAGGACCACCAAAAAGCAGAAATAATTCCTTGAAAAAAGCGGCTCAGCTGACAAAACTTGTCCTTTAAAAGGCTACCATAACCATGGGAGCTCTAAGGCTCCACTTTGATGTTCTGTGTATCTCTTTTAACATTATTTCACAATCTCTGAAGTTGGTTTTTAGAACAGAAGTAAGCATTCTGCTCAGTGGCCTTTAACCTTCATCTTTTCCGTGTAGGATCTTGTGCCCCAGAATTCACAACATTATCCAAATCTCACCTACCTCTATATAAAGATTTTGAAAATAAACCTTTCAACTCTATACCTTGAAAACTGGCAAATTATTTGAAAAAAAAACCCAAAACCCAACTTATAAAGTATCTCTGGATCTCCTAACCCTCCACAAGAAGGGAGGATAGCTTTTATTCCTTAATATCTTTTCCAAATTTTTCAGTTACAGCACAGAACACTCATGACAACAGTTGTCTTGTGAATACCCTGGGACAAAGACAAGAGAAATTGTGCACTATATAACATCATTTCACATTAATATGTTGAGTCTGGTGGGACCTCTGTATTCCTTCACTATAAAAAGGCAAAAATATCAGATCCATACAGCTTGTAAGAGTCCTAACATCTTGAGAAGACAAATCATTAACTCTGCATAATCAGAAATCTCTTGAGAAGACAAATCATTAACTCTGCATAATCAGAAATCAGGCAAGACAAGTACTGAGGAAATGTTAGCAGGGTTTTTTTGTTGTTGCTCTTTGCCAAGCCCAGGCTTTGCCTTTATCCAAGTCATAAAACACAATACAGACCTCCTAGACAGCACAGCATAGACCACTAAGTCGGTTGTCAGCATATGAGCTATTATTTCGTGTCTATCCTTCAGATTTAGCAGAGATACCTGAGCTGAGTACCTCAATAAAAAACAAAAAGAAAATATAAGCTGCTCCTGAGAGACTACCACTTGCAACAGGCAAGAGTTGGTCTGGAGCACAGGTTATCAATAAGCATTTTCATCTCCCAACCCAACAATTTCCATACAAGACTGCAGTTCAGACTGTCACAGGAAAGTTAATTCAAAACAAAATCATTTACAAAAGCAAAGATACCCAAAAAACCCCAAGTGTTGGACTTTAACTAGCACATCCCAAGAGCAAGAAAAATAGTAAACAATATAACTGGTGCAAATTCAGTTGGCTGAACCATACTTGAGTTATGCTGAACCTGACAGCAAAAAAGGCAGGTAAGAGAGACTTCTCCCTCCCTCTGAAAATCTTGCTTTAAAGGGCTATGCCAAGTGTGATACAGCCTGAGGGTAAATACCAGCATGTACAGAAATAGATGACAGCTCTGTTCATTTCCGTTTTTCAAACTTCATCTCAAAGCTATCATTCAGTATGTGTTGAAAGCAGAAAAAAATGCTACAGCTATAATTGTAAGACCTGCAGGAAAACACCATGTGCAGGAAAGAACGCATATATAAAGTGCAAGCCTTCAGTATTAAGTTAGTATTGTTCTGGTTTGATGTGCTCACAGAGTTTGAACTGAAGAGGAAAGCATATATATAATTCAGCCCATAAACATAAAAAAAGAGTGTCATGTACCTCAGATGTTTGGGGGAGGGGGATGCTACCCAGCTCGATCGTGACAACCCAAGGGACAATGCTCCAACGTCTGAGGGGTGGGTCACCAGTGAAGGCCCTCAACCTGTTGCTCCAAGATGTGCTGGGTACTCTGTAGCACACTCAAAGTCTTATGGGGACAAGCCAGGGGATCTTGAGGCAATAGGACCCAGGGAGTCACAGATAAAACACCCCAGAGGAAGACCACCTGAAGAGCAGCATGAAGGAAAAGCAGACACTCCAGCCAGTGAGACAGCTTCATTGGGCGCCCAGCTGAAATGCCTTTACACAAATGCATGCAGCATGGGAAATAAGCAAGAGGAGTTGGAGGTGTGCACATGCCTCCAAAGCTATGATCTTATTGGCATCACAGAGACGTGGTGGGACGGCTTTTATGACTGGAGTGCTGGAATGGACGGATACAACTCTTCAGGAAGGAC
>VWZL01000187.1:260-74890 GCA_013396915.1 Stercorarius parasiticus
GGCGGCGGCGGCGGCGGGCCCGGGGTAGACCGGCCCTGCCTTGTGCTCACCCCGCAAAGGCTGCCAGTAACCGTTTAGAGTCGAAGTGCCGCTAGTTTTTCCTCTTAATTTATTGTTTTATTTCTTTTACATTTATTGGACGTCTGTCCGTGTGTCTCAATCAATATAGATTCCGGTTAATTAAGGTGTTGAGAGAAATCTCTTGATCCTGGTCATGGTTTTGCTAGCTCATACCAGAGAGATAACATTTTCTGTTGAAATTAGGGCGCGCATTCAGATTTTGTCTCTTTGAGCTGCTGTTTGACATGACTTCAGACACCTGCGTTAGTATCCCGTTACTCTTACGCTGATTTTTAAATGAAAATGCTGTTTCAGAGAGGGCTTCAGTATTGATTTCCTTATCTGTTCCTAAGCTAGTTCAGTCAGTTTGATCACGAGTGAAACAGTGCAATGCTTTACTGCATTTTGGTGACAAAACAACATGTAAATTTTAGTGCTCTAGCTTCTTGTGACCCTCTTAAATGACCTTTGGATTTCTCTTTCTTTTAGGGTAGGCAGCACTGTAGGATCAGTGATCAAGAAACTAATGGGAAAAACTCAACTGCCAGTTCACATGACTTCAGTGATCCAGTTTACAAAGAAATTGCTATAACCAATGGCTATATCAACAGAATGACCAGAGAGGAGCTCAGAAGTAAACTTGCAGAGTTCAAGCTTGAAACCAGGTTGGGCTGATTTGTAAACCTTTTGGTTTATTTTTGAAGCAGTAGAGCCATAAGGAATGATTATTCTAAAGCTTAAAAACACACCATACAAAGCGCAAAGCAGACACCAAACGCCACTTGTTTTATGTGCAATCTTGATGCAACTTTTGTTGTAGGATTAGTGCATGTGATACTGCTTAACGTGTTATCAGAAATGTGTGCTGTCTCAGCTGGTAACACAAAGATATGAAATAATATGTAACTGTAGGGTACTTCTCATGTGGTTCTGGTCAAGGGGGAAAGAACTGCAAGGGTTCTCAGGTGATGTTGCAGACCATTGGTTTATAGAAACTCAGAAGCTTCAGAACATACATATTTTTATTTACTGTACCCAGTACAGATCTGATACTGGCTAGAACCTCTGTGGTGATAGGGCTTGGAATTTAATCAATGCAGAGGACAGGTACCTTTAGATGGAGAGTTTGCTAATCTGAAATATTGAGATAGAATAATGTGAATAGATGAATGTATTATAAACTGGGTTTGTGCTCGCTGAGGAGGAGGAAAGGGCTAGGAATGCAGAAAGTGCTTCCTGCTCTGTCAGAAATGACCTGCAAGACCCTTTGATATTGCTGTGGCCAGACAAATGCAAGATGTTGAGAAGAAGGTCAGCTGGCAAAACCAGAGTGTGTTTCTATTGGCAGCAGCAATGAGGAAGTAGTGGCGGTGCTGGTGGGGAGTTAACGAAGTTACTGCTCTGGAGGAAGAGGGAATATGAAAGGTGAGATGGAGTCTGAAAGGAGAAGTCTAGCTTTCCAGAGAAGACGGAGACTGTAGGGGAGAGGATGTTCAGAGGATGAAAAAAAAAAAAAGGAACAGAGATTCATTTGAAGAGAATAAAAGAAAACAAAATGGTGTGGGTGGGAAGTGCAGCCTGCCACCTCCACTCCGTCTGCAGATGTTCTGGCTGCATAGGTTTTTTTTAATTCCTTCTTTGGTTAAATGAGTTTATCCCCTTAGGAGGAAAAAATTTTATCATTACCTGATAACATTTTTGGTAAAACAGGTTAGATTTGTATAGCTATTCAGCAGTTATTCTGATTTAAAAATAAAAAAACAGAGTTCAAATTGTGAATGATGTGTTTGTGGTTTCCTCCTATGTTATTAATTTTCTGTTTGTGGTTTTTTTATTCAGCAGAAAGCTTTAAACTTGTATTTTAGCTAAGCTAGACTTCTTTTGTCAATATATTCAATTAAGTTGGTCAAAATATGTCTTGCATGTAAGCAAATAGTGCATCACCTCTAATGTAGTAGTGAACTGAGCAGATTGCCACACACCATCCTTTCCCTTGGGGTTATTTTGATAGCAGATCTTTTCCTCTTTCACCTTTTTTTATAGGTTTGATGAAGAAAAAGGTAACTTTCCCCTCCATCAGGTCCCGTACTGTCTCAACTTTGAATGAACTGGTCATTGAATTAAACTAGATTAATAAACCAAAGTGAAAAAGAGTTAACTCTGTTTGCAGACGAAGCTGGTGTTCTCAAATGCCAGTTTGGTAGTCTGATTCCAGTTTTTCCTTGTGGATCAGTGGGCTGCTTCTCTGATAATACCACTTGCTACAGGTAGCTCTTACATCTTCTGTGATTTCATTTGCAATGTGTGATTTTAAAAATAACTTCCTTCAAAAAGTAAATTATCCTTGTTTATTCAGCTCTGGTTTGGTACGTGGCAGTTCTGGCACTTGCATATGTTTGTATTAAAAAGACGCAGTGAGTAACTTTAATTGCTTGCCACTGTCCATTTACATGTTAGACACAATCCTCCTGAAAAGCACGATCTTGACCAGGAAGTTTTTCTGACAACTTAAATCTCTAAGTACTATATTTTAATTGAGTTACTCAAGCTCAATTTTAAATTTAAATTGAGAGAAATTTAAAACGTGGGCATTGTAGCTGGGTTCTGCATTACCTGTGCCACTGATGCAGAAATACCTCGGGCATCATTTGCTTCAGGCAGGGGGCACGGGGAGATAGGGGTGAAGCAGTACCGCTTCCAGGGCCAGAGGTCGCCTAGGAGCAATCTGCAAAGACTTGGGCTTTGCAAAGGCTTCGACTGCTGAGTCTTGCTGAACTGGAGGTGACTGCAGAGTGTCTCTGCGCTGTGCCTCGCAGTCTGTCCCCAAATACTGATATCCAGATGTATTAGTTGTCAGCGGTATCGCAGCATCTGCATTATCCCAGATAATGGAGCATTAACTGTATGATGAAGTTGAATTCAGACTTCATAAGTGCTGGTGTTCAAAATTAGGTTAATGAATGATGAACTTCTGAACGTTAAATACAGCTTCAGTTCTACAATGGTGAAATAATTAATTAAATGAGAGTGTGATCTTTGTCACTTTCCCTGTCTCTTCAGAGGAGTGAAAGATGTGCTGAAAAAGAGACTGAAAAACTATTATAAGAAACAGAAGCTGATGCAGAAGGAACCCATTAATGGAGATGGCTGCTATGACTATATCTGTGTTGTTGACTTTGAAGCAACATGTGAAGAAGGAAACCCGCCTGAATTCGTACATGAAATAATTGAATTTCCTATTGTCTTACTAAACACGCGTACCCTGGAAATAGTAAGTGATCTAATTACTGTGTTGATATGCTATTCTTCGATGTAACTTCTTCGCTCCAGAAAGTCTAGATTAGTTTTTAGGTAGATGTTGAACTTCATTAAAAGTAACTTCTCTTTCTTTTTTTTTTTTTTTTTTTTTTTTTCCCCATGAAGATCTATCTTCTGTGCCTTTTACATACAAACAAAACTTTCTTTCTGTTCTTAAAGCATCTGGAATAGATCATGCTCCTGCTGTTGACTCCCTCTACTGACATGAGGGACTTTCAGTTTCTCAGTCGTTCCCCCCCCCACGCCCCCTGCTGTTCTTTCCCTGCTTTAAGATCCACAAAGCTATTTCTAGAATTCAAGGGATTCATCATTAACAAGAATTAGCAAATTCTGTGGTCCTGTGTGAGGCAATCTAGAAGAGACTAACCTGGAAGTCTAGAACATGGGGTTGAGTGAACTCTGCTTCTTGGTGGACTAGACAATGTACCCGACTGATAGACAGCTGTGTAACCTGACTTTAAACACTCTTAGTAGGTGTTTGGCAGCCTCAAGTACTCTGTTGTAGTGCAGCTTTTAGGAAAAACTACTTGCTGTCTAACTTAGACTGAGTGACTCAGTGAAACAGAGGAAGGGCACACACCTCTCACTAATGGTTCATTTATCAAGAACTTTTAAGAGGAGGAGGAGGATTTCCAATAGTCACTGTAGCTGCATGTGTGACTCGCTGCAGAAAGAGGATTGTGCCGGTTATTAAAATTGGTTTATTACCTTTAGAGTAGCAGGAAACAGCGTGGTTTTTTCCTCTGTCCAAAAGGTTTTCTATAGCAGCAGGGATTTGGGGCTTTCTTTTTGTACTGCTCAGTTTCCCAGAGTGAGATCATTGTGTTTATCTCTGGCTGGCATCCAGAGGTGCATGACTTGTGTGCAGCGTTTGAGGTGTACGGCCGGTTGCCTTCCTTGAATTACAGCTGAGCCTTTAGAGATACCACCCAAATCCTTCCCTTTATTCCAGTCTGTCCTTTTCCCCTCTTGGATCCACATCCCTGCCCTTTGGTGCCTACTGGCTGAGAGGAAGGACGTGTTCTGGTTGGAAAGCCAGCCGTCCATCCCATTGGGAATCTCGTGATAGCCAGTCAGGAGGCTCATATTGGCTCAGGAGGTAAACACTCCTTTTGCCTCCAGCAGGACAAGTAGCCGCTATTGCCTTTTGGCTATGGGGAAGCCAGAGAAGTTGCCTTGCAGGCTACATAGTGTGCTGCTACTGAGCGTTTGATTCTCTTATTACAGGAGGATACCTTTCAGCAATACGTGAAGCCAGAGATTAATCCCAAGCTTTCAAACTTCTGCATCAGTCTGACAGGAATCACCCAGGTAATTTGCGCTTTTGTTTTTTCAAGAAAAAATAGGAAAAAAAGAGATGTGGTGTTGATGTCTTCAGACTGGTAATCTTTCCTTGTAATTTTTCTGTAAAGTTTATTCTCTTAATCCTTGGGGTTTTACCCCCTCTCCCAGTTATTACAGAACTGATTTCACTAAGTGGGTCATTTAGGTGTTTGTAAGGGGCTGTAGGGAAAAGCATTCACTTTGTAATCCATGTGTAGAAACTTAATCTTTAACAGAGGAAAACACCTTTTGAATTGCGTCAGTTCCTTTTCTAAGATTTTTGTTCTAAAGGGTTTAGAATCTTAGGATGGCAATGGCTTGTGATGAAGTGACTTGAGCAGGAGCATGGGAAACAAGCTCCAAGGTTTTAATCTAAGTTCAACAGCTAACTAATTTTGTTACCTTTATAGTTTTAATTTGGAGGTTTTTAGTGGTGCTTTTGTGGTGCTTTTTTTCAGTTTAGAAAAATCTGACCAATTGTCTGCTTATTTTAATGTGTAATCTGTTTCTAAAGATTTTTGTGAAGCCAATTTAGTGAGTGAGTGATTTAGTGTGCCTGTATACCAATGTAATTCTTACACTTCGCGCTGTTTTTTTTTTTTTCTGAAAAAATGTTCCTCTCTTGTGTTTTTGTTTCTTTTAGGACATTGTTGATAAAGCTGATACGTTTCCTCAAGTTCTGCAGAATGTCATAGAGTGGATGAGACAGCGAGAACTGGGAACAAAGTACAGCTATTCCATGTTGACAGATGGGTATGTCCTTATGTAACCTTCAGCACAGTCTAAAACTGAAAAACAGTGTTTAATCTTTGTGAGAGTATTGTTAAAGGTGGATCATGACTGCCATTTTGCCATTTTATTATACTTTTACCTGTTGGGAAAATGAGAAAAGCTGAACTAAACAATTTGAAATGAAGCATAAATCCACTAGATGTCACTGTTCCTTTCCTAGCTTTCTGTATGCAACTAAATGATGTTGAGTATACTTTTTATCCTTTTCTGTTGTAATTCTCTGTTTACATCTAGTTTTCATATAGCACAAAATACCTGAAAATAACGTTGTTCAATTTCAGTTCTAATCAACTCATAGGCTCTTCTGAATCTGAGGTTTCGGAGATGTGTGCTGGTTGTGTTGTGTTCTGTGTCTTTTGGTGTTGGTGTTAATAACTCCTGCATGTTTTGCCAGAAAGCAATAATGGGTTATTCTGTTTATCGAACAAGGAGAAGTGGCTAGCACAGAAAGCTCTCTGTTTTGGCTTAGAGGACTGTGGCTTTGGTGGGTCCCAGCTATGACAAGCTTTGTGTGCGAGTGGTTGACTAGTCCTTGAAGTGCCACCTGAACTTGCTCTCTCACAAGGTCTTCATGGGAAAATCAAGTCCCCTAGTGACTGCAAAGTGAAGAGATCTTTAGATCTAGATATGTCTGTGAGGCAACATTGTTCTTATGATCTTAGCTTTGTTATATGATGAAAGATACTGATTAAGCCTTACCTTATCTAGCACTGGCCAAGTAATTTTTCTGTAGGTGATGCTTGCTTTTTAGCCATAAAACATCACTATTCTGTTAACATGTCTGCTTTCTTCCTCCTCTTGGAATGAGGGATTTAAGTAGCACAGATGGTTTTTAACATTAGCTGTGTTGAGGTCAGTGATGCATTTTCACGTTGCTATGCCTGTTGTTTGCCTGGAGTAAGTCTTCTGCTGTGCTGGATTAAAAAGGCAGTCCTGTGCCGCCCTGTTACAATGACTGCGTTGAACCAAAGAGAGATGAACCTGGAAACAAAACCGGAGTTTATGAAAAAAGAGCTTGGGGGATCTTAGTATGACTTCCGAACTCTTCTGTTAAGTAAAACACAGATATATATCCCAGTCCATAATATGAGTCGTTTGAAAAAATAATGTATCGTAGGAGACGAATGGGTACATAACAAGAGCTTTTTTTAACTAATCCAACTTAGCGAGTAGGAAAATTTTTTTGGCCATGAGACATTTTTCTCAAAATTCTTGAAGATATGCACAATGACTACAAATCACAGGTCTTTTGTGGTGAAGAACCCATATAATTGAAATGTGGTTGTGTCCAGTGTGAACAGTGAAGCCATTTAAAAGCTATCACACAAGACTTGAGGTGTACGGTTTACATCCGTGTACACCTTAAAAATAGGGAGTTAAAATAATGTCATTCCAACTTTTTAAGGAACTGTGGTAAATACTGCTGTTTGACTAATTTTTTTTACCTATGATTAGATTTCTATCTTTGGAAGCAATAGTGAATTAAAAAAGAAAATGCTAAAGCAAAACTAGTGCAAGACTGGTTATATTACTTGGCTTAGAATGCGTCTGGAATCCCCTCAGTAAAATTCCTCAAGGAAAATAGGTGCAGTGAAATCTGTCTGTCGTATAGGTGAAATTGTGTAGACAGCTGCAAGAGAGGGAAAAAGATTTTATTTTAGCTTGAAGCTTACAAACTTGTTGGAGTGGTTCCCTTCAGGAAGGCTGCTAGAAGTGCATAGGGTTATAGTTTCATCTTCTTTCCATAAAGGTCTGGTTCTCCTAAAACTAAGTGCCGTCTTGTTTCAGTAACATATGTTAAGTAAGATGCATGCATACCCAAGTAATGAGGAAAATTTAAGGTGTCATTTGGTTCCCCAAGGGCTGTGTAAGCATCTTGTTTATTGGCAGGTTTTGGAGTAGATGTGGTAGGTCGAGAAGTTGGCATGCTATTTTTTATTTGAACCATCCTGGACCTGAAACCATAGTGAAAATCTTGCTCATGTCATTATTTGTTTTCCCCATGATTAATAAACTTGTATTTAAAAAGTCTTTACTACGATTATAGCAAAATTATAGCTGATTATAGCATTTTGTTCTTTCCTTAACTGTTTTCCTTCTACTGACCACCAAAGAAAAGACAGCTTTTTGTGCTACAGCTGTGCAATACATAGAACGCAGGGCATCCGAATTATATATCACTGATCTTGTTCTCTTTTTCTCTTTTGACTTTTTAAGATCTTGGGATATGAGTAAATTTTTGAACATCCAGTGCCGTATTAGCCGTATCAAATACCCTTCTTTTGCTAAAAAGTGGATCAATATTCGCAAATCATATGGGAACTTCTATAAGGTTTGTACAGATTGCTGTTTCTCTTGCAGGAAAATTTGGTTTAAAAGTCTAGCATGTCCTGTTGTGCTTGTCATCTTTACTTGTGTAGTATAAAATTATAGTACTTAAACTAGTTGCCTGGGGCCAGATTTTCAACTGTGCTTCATGCCTAGATCTCACTTTACTAATTGAAGATCATATAATCTTCTGCATTTTGATTTTAAGCTTGTTTTTAAGAATCAGGAGATGTTCCATGAAGTACAGTCTAAAAATGTCATACGGGTGCTTTTAGATGAAGTGTGTCAACTGAAAAGACTCTATCAATTTTCCAATTATTTTTTCTTGTTTTCATGTAATGCACTACAAAATTAATTTGCACCACTACACACAGATACCTCCACTTTTGACAGCGTAATGAGAACAGGGAAAGATTAGGACATACATACAGTGGAATCATATTGTCAAGAGAAGAGTAATACCAAGTTCATTGCTGGACCTTATTGCTGCTTTATTTCACTGTCAGATTACCATAAAATTGGTTATTGGAGATTACAGCAAATTCCCAGTCAGTCTAAACTAAGCCGTTTGTTTGAATATGATTTCAGCCTAGCTGACTATCTTCTCTTGAAGTGCTTTTTCATACTAAATGTAACCTCTAGGAAAAAAAAAAAGAGGTTAATGTATAATAAGCAGACAACTTAACTTAGTGCTAGGCAAATATTACAGGGTTGCTGCATTTCTCCCGCTATGATTGTGCCTTCTGTGCATGACCGTTTCCATTGGAAACATGCTAGAACACAGCACACACTTGTTTGTCCTAACAGCTTTAACCTAGACATACCTTCCTTTTCCTGCTCTCTTGAGTAGTGACTGCTTTTTCATCAAAGGCAACGAAGATTGTAACTTAGAAGGAATCAGTTTCTTTTTACTTTTTGTGATTATTTTTTGTCATAAATGCAAACAGTTGTAGCATTTATAGTTGTTCTTCTGTTTAGCTGTTCTGTGCTGATGTTGAATCTGTTCTTAAGCAACAGATAAAATTAATGACAAAGAATGTATTGTAAGTTTCCTGTGGAATATCCCACAACGTGCAGTATGTCTCCTCTGCCCAGTTTGTGGGTGTTATTATTGGAGTTGCATATTGCCGGGTTTTGGCGACTGTGCTGTCACCATTCTGCCTAGCTATTAAATCCAGTAGTGTGGTGCAATATCCTGGAACTTGTCATGACCCGTGTTCCCCCACCCCAGCCACCACCACCAAGACAACAAACTAAAATTTTCCTTTAAAGTTACCCTTTTGTTTTTCTTTGACTTTTCCAAAGAACAAACGTATATTTAGTAGTTAATCAAGAGACTTGGGGCTTTTGCTGTTGTAGCACTTTGCATGGGTAAGTCAGTTAAGCTTCCTTGTCTGTTCATGCTGTTGGTCATTCCTGTAAACATGGGCTGCTGTACATGTTGCTGATCTGTTCCTGTGGTGTTTGGAGGCATTCAGAAGCTTGATATCAGTGAGAATCAGGAGCCTGGTGCTTCTTTAATCGCATGGTATTTAAAAGGAAAACCAAAATTTTATTCCCTCTGCAATGCCACTTTGGATGGTAATTCCTTTTTTATAAGGCTTGTTAAACCTAGCTAAGCCACAGCTTCCACCGCTGCCAGTGCTGGCACATCTTGAGCTGGTGCTTGATATTATCCTGAGTCTAGACAAGCTCCTGTTGACTATGTCTCCTCTGTAAAAATGAGAGTGTCTGTCTCACCAAGGTGCTTTGAAGTTAAATTGTTAGTGATCTGACAAAAGCCAACATGAAAGTAGTATGATGTGACTTAAGTAGGCTTAAAATCTGCATATTTTCCTACTGCACTGTGTTAGATTAAAAATACTCGGTACAGAACCTAATTCTTGATTGTGGTTCACTTTCTCCATCAGGTTCCTAGGAACCAGACCAAGCTGACAATCATGCTTGAAAAGCTGGGCATGAATTACGATGGGAGACCTCACAGCGGACTTGATGACTCTAAAAACATTGCAAGGATAGCTATAAGGATGCTGCAGGATGGCTGTGAACTGCGGGTGAACGAGAGAATGCACGCTGGACAGCTTATGACAGTCTCCTCCTCAGCCCCCTTAGAGGGAGCCCCTGCTCCACAGATGCCGCGCTACAGAAACTAGCAATTTGGAGGTTCTGCCTTAGGAACTGCTCTCAGATACCCGCTAGACTGTTAACAGCTTATTAAACGGCCACCTCTGCCAACCTGTCTGCAATGCAGAATCTGAAAGCACCTTAACTAATAGTCTCTGTTGAAATAAAGAGGAGTGTGAAAGCTCTTTGCTCTTTGAAGCCTGTTACAGCATTATTTTTTTTTAATAATGATGATTTTTTTTGTTGCTTTTTTGCAACTTTTCTAGCAGTAAGGTTGATATGCAGAATCCAGGCAAAGTGTTAAGCTTTTAGGAACATGTAATTTAAACATGTGCGAAGATCGATTGGGCTTGTGCGCTGCTGTTCCACCCCAGCCTGTGGGTAGTATTTTTTCAGTATGCTGTACTGTAATGATATCTAGCATCTGATTATTCATTGCACACAAATAAGACATTGCTGGAAGAACTAAAATAGCAAGTGGTCAGGCTGGCCTTTCCTGATAAGGCACTGGCCTAACCCTGATAAGGGTTCCTGCTGGTAATTTTTTTTTTCTTTTTTTTACAAAGTCTAGGAGAAATGGGAGCATGTTCATCAATTCTAAAGCAGTAGAGAAGTTCTGTGTTGTTTGGGTTTGTTGGGGTTTTTTTTGTTTTTTTTTTTCTTTAAGGGATATGTTTGCTTCCACATCAAATAGAAGCTGAGTATTGAATAAAAATTCCATTCATGCAGTATGATAGTAGTTTTTTTTAACCTGTATTTAAAAAGAGAAGGTTCTTCAGATTTTCACTTTGATGATCGTATCTCCTATTCCTGCTGCACTCATATCTGCATTTTGTTTAATGTTGCTTCTAGACACTGTCAGCCATTTGGACTTAAGAATGAGTGAAGTAAAAATAAGTTCAAAACATGCCAGATCGTCAAAATTTTGTGCTCTCTGGTTGTTACATAAAACAAAACAAGAAGCTTCTAGTTCATAGTTAAAGACATACTCAACTATTTTTGGTACCTTCCTGTACCTCTGCCAACATAAAGCTATGCCTTTATCTCAAAATCTAACATTGGAAGATTAATGTAATTTTATTAGTAAAGGCCACATCTAATTATTAAAAAGTTCTGCTTTCTTCCTAGACCCCAGATAAGATGATATTCAAAAGAGACCAAATTGTTGATTTTGCTTTGTCTCTATGGGCTTGTTTATGAAGTACAACATTACCGTGATCAGCTTTGCATTAGAATGGCTTGTTCTGAAAAGCAGAATGATGTATTTTGATTGCTCTTAGTCAAAAAAAAAAAAAAAAGTTAGTTTGGTATCCCTGTATTGTAATTCATTCATTCTTTCTACCACTTACATACAGGAAACAACCAATTCATAATAAAGCTTTGTTGAGAATATTCACTGCTTGGCTAATTTAACTCCTCCCAGCTCCCCTTACTCTTCTGACTGTTAAATTGGATCAATGGAAGCGTGAAAACCTTATTTTAAATTCATGTGAGAGAGAGAAGTATTAGTCGATTCTCGGTTGCTTCAGGTGTAGGAAGGAAGCAGTTTTCTCTCCAGAGTCACAGACTTAGGCAGCCGCAAGTGCTTTAGAATTATGTTAATTTTTTTCTGAAAGTAAATAGTTGTTCTAGAGTTTTGTTGAACTTTACAGTGTCCTTTCTTTCTGTAGCAATACTTGATGTATTTTCAGAAGGGTAAAATCCAAGCCTCTGATATGCGTACTCTGAAAATACCATTTATTTGTTAGCCCATACTTTGTACAAATTGTTAATTGTATATTTGCTTTTCACTATAGCAACCATAGTATCCTCTTCTGAAGAACCATGGTAATTTACTTTTTTTTTTTTTTCTGAGTTACTGTGGTGCCAGTTTCCATGAGAAAATTGAGTCTAGCTCAGCAGATCTCCCCTTGGGATGCTGGCAGTATCATAGACTTTGTCACTAGTCTTTTATTTACAGGTCTGCAACCAGGCTCACAGTCCAATGAAAAACTTTATTTGTTATAGATTATACTACAGGTTTCATAAGTGAAGAGCTCTCGTAATTTTACATCATTTAAGTACGGAGTTGTTTATTTTTGTAAATAACTTCAAAAGGATACTTTGAGATAAGGGTTAAATATTAATAATTGGTTTATGTTTACTGCTTGAGTAGTTTTTTTAGTCAGAGTTGCAGAAATCAGTAGAATCATTCCAGATACTATTTTATCTAAATTGAATTAGTGTCAAACTGTAAGCCGTAACGTTTCACAGAATGTTTGATTCCGTGATTTTGAGATGAAGTGAATTTTATCAATGTTCGTTAGTTTACTTGAAATGTAAGCAAACTGATGAAAATATTTATTAACATGTCAGGTACTGAATTCACTCTATAAAGCATGAGATGACTTTAGCGGTCTTGGGGTCTTGGTCTCAGCGTGGCCTGTGATTAGTCTTCTCTGGTGGACTAGCAACATTGCCATGGCTAGCTGGCTTAAATCTCATGAATGTGACTAGTTCACAACACTCAGTATGAAACCATCCAGGAAATTTTATCCCTTTAGTAAGGGGGAAGGAGGCATTTGAGGGGAAAAAAAAAAAAAATAAATGTGGTATGGTGATTTTAGTAGTGATGCTTGCGTTCAGCCAAACAATGTTTTTTCAAGTTGATCTCGTTTGTTTGCCCAGAGAAGCTTGCTGAGTGCATCTCTGCTGTAATGAATATTATTATTTATTAGAGGAGTCATCCCATGCTGGAAAAATTCATTGACAGCTGTGTAAAAAACAATGTCCTTTTTAGGCAGAAAAAAACCATGCAGACATTATCCTGCGGATATATTAAGAGGCCTTGTTTTGTTGTTGGTTTTTTTTTTTTTTACTTCACATTTCAGGAGCTGTACTTGAGCAATTCTACTGCAGACAGCCTTTGTAAAACACTAGCGAACTTTAAACAAAGGAGTTGCAGATGAATTTCAACATGAGCGCTTTCAAGTAGATTTCTTAATATGTATTTATATGAATGTGAGAGGGATTCACAGAATCTTGGGGTTGTGTTAGAGAGGAAAAAAAGGTTTCTCAGGCAGGTTAAAGGGCAGTGACCTCTCTGTCTCCATGAGCAAATGCCCCAGCAAATGTCGCCAGCTGCATGGGGTGAAGGAGGTCACAACACTCTGTAGCCTCCCACCAACCTCCTAGTGAGGTATGGTACGGGGGTAAGTTTTAGCGGGTCAGTTGTCCATAGAAACAGCTCCTGTCTGTGCCTGTCTTATAATAAGGTCATTTAATAATTTAATTTAACAAGGTAGTTGTTTCCATGTTTTGTTGGAATTTAACATTGCAATGAGGAGGGGCCAATCCCAGCAGTGGAAACAGGTGAAAGAACCTCAGTTTACCTTGAGTTGAGGTTCTTGTGCTCTTGGAGAGCTCTCAGTGCTTCACCGCAGGCTTAGGCTCTTTGGTGACCTTGCAGAAGCAGTGTTTTTTCACCACAGCTCCACTAAAGGACAACTCATTTCTCTCACCCTACAGTTCCCAAGGCTGTTATTTTAAGTCCTCCCCTTCCCTTTTTCTTTCATTAGTGAACGTTTGCCTCCCCCGGAAAGAAGTTTGTGCTAGGTGAGATCTTTGTATGCTCTTTTTAATCTGGGTGGGGAAAAAAACAGGCCTTTTAAAAAGAAATCGGAAGTCCTACCTGTGGAAGATAGGCTTTTGAGGTGGGCTAAATGTATAGAACATCATTCTGTTGCAATAAAAACCATTCTAGCCCCCTCTCGAGGACTTTCTATTTGATAGCCCCATGGGTAACAGCGACAGTTTACCAGAAGGATTCCCCTAACGGCGGTACATGAAGTGGCAAGGTGGTGGTCAGTCCATGCTTCTGCTCTACCTTGTATTGGGCTGTGGCCAGCTGAACAGCCAGAGTAGGGAGCAGGCTAAGACTTCATTTTAGAAGACCTTTCTGCTCATCCAATGGAGAACAGGGTGCTGATCTGCAAGTATGGATGCAGACCGGGCTTTGGAGGATGAGAAGTTGTTTCTCTCTCAGGTTCCTTCTAGTTTGTTCTTTGCGCATTCACAGCCTCCGACACTGACTGGCTTTTGCCCTCTTTAAATTGGAGGACTTTGTGTTGTGGGAGAAAAGCCTGAAGTAGCTTCAGGGATGCGATCCTTTTAAATTAAGGAGTGTGACTGCTTTGCACTAGGTGACCTCATGTGGAGGAAAAGCTTTTTTGAATGAAGGACAAGAGCCTTGGACACCTCTTTATGGCAGAGGTGACCTCTGGGTGCATTGTGATGAGGGATGTGCTTGTACGGCTCCGGCAGCTGTCTCCTCTGTGGCCACTCAGTTCAGGGGTGCCCCATGGGTAGTACCATGCCCTGCTCCTGCAGTCTTAACTCGGTGTCATCGTGAATACCCATGTTAGTTGTAAATCTTGTGATGTTGCTTGCAGATATACAGTGGGGTTTTTTGGCTACTTTCCTGGCTAAGTTCTTGCTAATGGTGTTTTTTGCTGTTTGAAATGAATGGTAGTAATGATCTTGCATTGGTAAAGTACTTGCAGGTGATTCTGACCTTCTTTGCTTACGTTCCCTGTTTCAGTGATGTCGATTTTTTTAAAGAGCACATGTAGCCAAATGGCCATCTGTGAGCCAGAGATGTCCCAATAAGCAGGAATCGTTTCGTCATGGTTGTGTTCAGCTTTGGGGTGGTGTGTGCAGGTCCTGGGCCACAGGCTGGCTGTGGAGTGTGACACACCTTTCCAGGCAGCTACATGCTCAGCAAAATACCATGCTTGGACATTGCTTATTTTTACGTATGACTGCAACAAGCGTGACTTGGAGGTCTCCTTGCTGTGTTCCTTTTTTTTTTTAATTACATAATAATTCATAGTTTGAATTGATAAGTAGTTGAGTACGTATGCTCTGAGCAGCATGAAAGCACTTTATATGTAATTTAGAGACTGGTGTAGCAGCCAGCAGTATGAGACTCAAAGTGCCTCCCATTCCCACTTAAAAGCACTTGAACGTTTGTGATTAATTTCCATTCATGCAGATATGGACTAAGTTGATAAGACACTAAAAAGAAGGGAGAAGTGACGCGTTATTAGCTGATCCAGGCAGGGTAGGCCAGGCGTGTGCTTATACCTATCCGCATAGTCTGAGTGTTTAATACAGTTGGTGAACTTTGAGAACAGGCTTTTTTGGGATGCCAGACGCCGGGTACAGAGGGGGTGACTGACGGCTTCTGCACTAAGCTTGGCTGTATTTAAGCACAGTCTGGGGGACAGCATGGTCATATATTGCTGCCCTCCACAAAGGGAGGGGAGCTGGAGCCAGCCCCCCGCAACCTCGCGTTAGTGATAGCTCTGCTGCAGAAGGGAGGCTGGGCAAGAGACCTCCCCGCCTCCTTTCCAAACAACACTCCTCTGCTTCTGTGAAAACCAGCCAAGTGGAAAAACAAGCTGTAGATTATCTGGTAGTCTTAATATGCTGCTGGGATCACTTTGTTAACTGGGATTTTTCCATGCGTTTTTGGCCACAGACAGGGCCTTCAGACCAGCTTTACTCCTCAGAGGACTCTGTTTCTCATTACTGATAGAGAGCTGTTCTTTCCTACCAACGCAGTGTCTTGCGATGTATTAGTTTGGAAAGTTAAACTGTGTCCTGCTGAGAGTAATACCATAGAGCAGGTCACCACACTTGGCAGCCTTCAGTATGTGGGCAGCCCTGTAGATAAGGGGTGTTTATTGGAGCTGAGAAGCCTGGGTGAGGCATGGCCGAAAAAGAAATCGGGCATCCTTATCTGGCATCTGAGGGAATTGCTGTGGTGCCTGCAAAGCCTGTCTATTGGCGTGCTGCGGCTCTTTGGGAGCAGTTTCCTTCAGCTATGCTGGTGCTTCGTTTGCCCCGTTAATCTGCAGAGCCACAGGGGCACATTTCTTCTTCAGGCCCCTCTCAAACACTTCAAATTTCCTGGGTTTGGGACTGGCTTCTCTGGAATTTACTGGCTTGCTCCTTGTTCCTGCTTGTTTTGCTTACATGAAATAGTCCTTCCCTGACCCTGCTTGTACTGATTTTCTAACAAGCCATGTCTGGAAGCAGCCGTACTCTGTGCTGTAATCTTGTCTGTACTGCTAGCCTAACTGTTATGAACCTTATCAGATCAGGAACTGCTGCCCTGTTAGGAGCTTGTGTAGTGCGGTGCTGTGGTTCCTGAGTACTGCAACCATTTAACAGATGCTAACAGTAGAGAGGGCAGCATAAGTAAATGGGGAATCTCTCGACTTCCTTCACAAATCATGGCAAAAGGCTTGTGGCAAATTCACATGGTTTAATGGTGCTTTCATTCATGCTTGCTATCACATGCACATCTCTGGGGCTGCTGCCACTGTTAGAGATGGTGGCAAGGACAGGGTTGTTTTGAAACTGAATGCCAGTTAAGTCATATGTGTGATGGGTATTTGTTTGAGTGATGGGCGTTTGTTTCTATGCTAGAGCTGCGTCGGTAAGTGTAGCATCATGTGGAGGAGGCAGAGTGATGCTTTACCAGATTCAGCAAGTAAACCCCTTCAAATGCCTTCGATTTTCCTTGACAGATTGTCATTAGTCTTCACGCGTGGAAAACTTGTGTTGAGCTTGGAAGAGGAAAATGGTGGTTTTAAACTTATAAAAACCTTGTAAAAGTTTGTATTTGAGGGATTGGGGAGTTGAAGAGGTCTACATATGGTTTCAGGAGGACTGGGAAATTGGAAGCACTTTAGAAGAAACACAGTGGTGCTGAGACAGTGTTTTTGTGTTGAGTACAGGAGTATGTGACAAACAGCAAGGATTTTGTTCAGAACAAGACTTTCTTGTGATAGTTGTGTAGCATTTAGCGTTGTGTATCTGTTTAATCCTTTGGAGTGTGGCAGCGTGGAGCTCTGGAGGACCTTGATCAGCCTTGCTGGCTGTTCTTGTGGAGCAATCCCAGCAGGGGTGCAGCTTTTAGCACAGAGCAAGACATTAACAGGCTGAGAGGGCAGCAGCTCCATAGAGGAAGTCAATTGTATTATAAGCATTATGCCTCAACATATTGGCAGGAAGTTTTCTTCCATAGTTTCGTCTGGGAGATGGTGATGTTCTTTGTAAGTCTTGGATCAAGGCTTCCAAAATGAGTGATCCTCAGACAATGCTCTTTCACTATGAAAACAGAATCACTGTGACAGCCTATGATTTAGCTCCCTTTCAGGCAGAAAATGGACATGCCTTCTTCCTGTCCTCCAGCCAAGAAACTTGCCCACCTTGGTGCCTACTGATTGACAGACATGGGAATTTTTTGGTTTAATGGCATGATTTGGCAGAGAGTCGATGAACTCCTCTGTGCTTGGCTGATTCTGTCTGTGTGAGAAACACTTCCGTAGAGGTTGCAGTAGGTGTGTCACACTGGATGAAACCTCTGTCTTGAACCAAGGTAGCCATGCTCAAGGCTGTTGAACTTCCTTCCTAAGCCAAGAGACGACAGACCTAATTCAGATCTCTCCTGGTAGCTGTGGTAGTGAGCAAAATACTCCATGGTGAAAACATCAGCTTTTGTGTCTGAGAGATGGAGAACGTAGAGCTTGGCTGTGTGCCTCTGGGTATATAGGAAGCTTGTCTGACTATGTTCATACTGTATATGAAAGGGCTTCACGGCTTAACATCTGAGCTGGTGGCTGCAGCCACCTGGCCGTTGCTGTGGGGAGCTTTCCATCTGTTTTTCCTCTTCTTTTCTGCTATCTGCATAATCTTTTAAAAATTGCACAAAATCTCCTCAAGCACATCCTGCAGCTCAGCCAGTTCCTCATACTTTAGAGCCCTTTGTACATATGGTCATCTCTCTTTTGGAATATAAACGTCTTGAAAGTAAGGTGTCACCACCTCCCACCCTCCCGCCCCAGTCTGTGAGTTCTGGAGCATATGTAGAATGGGCTGAACTGTTTTCATGTACTCTAGATGACCTCTTTTCCTCCATCCACACCAGCTACTCTTCAACCTGGCAGACAACCACTGCTCTGTTCACCTGTGGGCTTTTTGGCAAGACTTAAGTGTCTGTAACATCCCTTGAAGTACAGCTGACCACTTTCTGTCCCCCTTTTGCCTTCCACTCTGTCCTGCACCAGCTGTGCTGTGGGTGTCTGGGCTAAGGCTTACCTTTTCTTTTTCTCCCTCTTATTTTCTTTTCCCTATGCTGTGATCCTGACCATGGCATCTTACCATAGTTCAGCAACCCCTCAATGTCAAGAATGTAACCTCCCAAAAGTATGTGCTGAGCCCTGTGCTTGCTTTAAAGAGAGGCACAGGTGTAGTACATTTTATGCACTGACTAGAGTTTACAGTGAACTTACGAGCCCTGTTTTAAAGAGGATGAAATTCAGGCATAGAATTAAATTGCTGTTCAAGTTTCTGCAGTGAGTAAGGATAGTGCTAGAAATGGAAATCAACTGCCTCGTCTCCTCAGCTGCTGTCTCCCCAAAACCCTCTACTGTCTTTTTCTGTAGACCACATCTTAATGTAGGTTGCCACTAGAGGAAGAGGCTGGGCAACTAGTGTCGTGATTTTGGCTGAGCTCTTCTTGGGGACAGGCCCATTGCCTGAGGGAATTCCACTCAATCTCCTGGTCTCCAAAGCAGCTGGCTCTACATCTCATCTCTGGACATGCAGGATGTATCTTCTGCAAATGCTTTGTTGAGCGATGTGACATCGCAGTCTGCCTGCCCTGGCTCTAGCGCTGAGTCTTCCAAGAGCTCTGAGTGCGTGCAGTCACGTGGGCTGACAGCATAAAACCCTGTAGACCGTGTTGTGATGACTGCAAAGGAACGTCAGCAATTGCTCTTCAGTTCTTTCATGCTACCAGGAGTTCTTGAGATTTGTAACAGACACATTGCTATGAATGGAGAAGAAATGGGAGTGTCTAGAAGCACCAGAAGGAAGGCATTAGAGGTGTATGAGAATGACAAGTGCTGATGGCACGTGTGTTAGCAGGTCATCAAAATTACAGCACGCCTGCGGCTCCTTAGAATACCTAGATGGGATGAATAAGGAGCAGCCTAAACCAAGACAAGACAAACCTGAAATCTCAAGGCATAAAAATATGCTGGCTGGATGATTAAAAGAATGGGATTGGAGCAATTAATCATTGAGATAAGGAGACAAAAGACAACCAGTATATCCTAATGATTCACAGAGACAGGACAAGATGATCCTAATCGCGGGTTGGGCTCCTACAGGTACAGAGAGCACATCTAAAATCTGCATATGCTCACCAACCTGAAAGTTCAGGAGGGTGGGGGAAGACAACTGGCATCTCTTTTTCTTCCATCTCATTTAAAGTGATCTTGGCAAGAGCATGGACCCTTGGTGCTTGTGTTCTGGACTGACCAGATGGAAACGCGTCATAGCACTTGTGATTTATATGTATGTGAGTATGTATGAGTGTAATCAGTTTGGATTTTTTTGAACAAAGTCACTTTCTATAGTCTCACCTTGAGCTTTGCTGCAGTTGTTGCTGCAGTTGTGCAAGAGCAGAGATCTATCAGTGCACAGGCAGTGCTGGAATGCAAAGTGTTCATTCTTGGTCCAACGTCTTTGGGGAAAGTCACCTTTTCAAGTCACCTTCTCCAGCTGTCTCTTCTCTTTCACTTATGGCTTGATTTTGCTGCTTTAAAAGCAAGCTCTGAAACTGTTTTTTGTTCCTTGGTTTCCTGTGGCAGGCTGTCTTCTCTTGAAAGCTTTCTGGGAACCAATAGCTGCCAGTGATTTTAGCAGTAGCACTAGAATGTCTCACCAGGATCCTCTACTGATCTATATTGTTGGTTTTATTTTGGCTTTTGAGTGTGAAGGGTGGTCTTGGGAGCATATATGCAGCCAAATCCTTGGGTTGCAAGGTGTCTGGTGGATCACTTAGCACACTGCTGAGGCAGCAATGACCTACTGGACTGTTGGGAACCCCCAGAATGTAGAGGGCAATCTGGCTGTGCTTGGAGCCATCCTTCCAGGATCTACCAGTACAAGGGCAAACTCAAAGGATGGCAGGGGACCGCAGTGTCCCACTCCAAAACAGGTTTGGTGATCCACTCTGGAGACTGCTACCTCAAATGACAGGCCTTGAAATGGAAAAGGTGTCTCTGAGTCCTTCCAGACATAGTCTACAAAATATCTAAAGGAAGCATGATGAAGTGTGCATTTTTGTCAGACTTTAATGGGCAAATGGAGACCAACTAGAAGGTTATTTTCTCAAGGTGACAGAAGGATGCCTGTTGATTAGAAATGGTTCCCCATTGCTGGTTTTGCCATAGATTTATAGTTTTCACTCTAGTCCTGTTTCCAATCCCACTTTATTTCTTCCTGTCTCAGAAGAGGTTGACACAAACAACACATAGTTCATCCTATCTTGAGCTCTTTAAGAATTAGACCTGTAGGGTCTGCTAGGGGAAAGATTTAGTTACCTAAACATAGCTGTCTGGTGCCCTCTGGTATCTGAGCTGTCTGCACAAAGCTTGCAGATACCATATGGGACCTGCAGGAGTCCTCCTGTCTTCTGAAGCAGCAGCTGGAATCCAGACCAGAGACCTGAGATATCTCCAGTAGCGCTATTGCTCATACCTGTGTGTGGGCACTGGAATGGTGCCCCTGGAGCAAGCCCATGGCCCAGTCAGCTTAAAAGGAAGAGACAGGTACCTCCAGAGGATGAGTTGTCCCGTTGGTCTTTGCAGCCTCTTAACATGACTTAGCTGGAAGGCAGCAGCTGTGTAGCATACAAGCTTCCACAGAGGCTTTGCTACAGAGATGGGGATTTCAAGCAGCCAGGCAATTGTTAGGCCAAGACATCAGCTCCCAGATACTAAAGGCTTTGGGAAATTAGGACATATTTCTGTTTGGCTCGCTTGCTAGCCTTCCCAAAAAGCATGGGAGGAAGATATAGCTAGATCTGGATTTAGTTGGTTTGTTTCTGCACTTCAGTGAAAATGAATTGTGACAGCTGCTACAGGATTGTTAGGGTTGGGATCACCTTCTGCTATGCTGCCTGTTTGCACAAGAGTGATGGAGGAGCCAACCTTTGGGAAAATCCATTACTTGCTAAGTACCTCAATTGCAGATTGGGGTGCTTAGCCTTTGACCTTTAGGAAGTCTTGAACTGATTCAAAGATGGCAAGAGTCTCTGAAGCACTTGCTGAAGTGAGGAAAGAGTGATGCTTATTTTTTTTGGTAGTGATTTGGTGTGAGTATTTAAGCTGGGATGAAGGGATTTCAGTTTCTTAGAGCAAAATGCTGCTTTGTCTTAGCGCTTTCAGGGTTAGGTGTCACTCCCTCTCAGGGCAACTTTTGCCTGCCAAACCATCTCTGTGGTTGTCTGCACAAACCACAGAGCTCGAGCCTGTCATCTCCTTGCCACTGGTAGAACATGAAAAGGCACTTGCATGAGCAGGACAGAGCTGCTTTCTGTGCAACTGTGTGAGAACAAGTGGAGCAAACTAGAGTGCAAGGCAGTCAACCCAACCTTGCAAAGGCACTGCCATAGCTGAGTGTGCGTGAAAGGGGTTGGCCCTCCCCTGCAAAAAGAAAAATGCCCCCCCAAAAAAAGAAAGAAAGAAAAAAGGAAGTATTCTTGTACTTTGTTTTCCCTTCATAAGTTTGGAGCTGCCAGTCTTTCTGGGCTGCCTTCAGCCTCATCCTTCCTCTTCCCAGAAAGCAGTTTTTCTGTGCTAACGACTGTCCCTGGTAATGGAGCTCTGCCTCTGGAAAGGGCAGTGCGAGGCTTCAAAAGGATGCGCCTGCAACATTGATAGCACAGCACTGGCCTCTTCCACAAGCACGGGAGTGCTTTGTTTTGATTATCTAGCCGGGAGAGTGGAAAATGGCTGGGAGACTGCTGAAGGCAGAAGGGGACGGAGCGCTGGCTGCAAACAGAGCGACAGCAGTAGAAGTGCATCTAAGGATAGACTTTCAGCACTGTCTCCATTCTACTCCCCAAGACGGGCAAAAAAACCCACTGGAGAAAGAGGATCATCTTCCAGAGGACAAGAAGAAAGAGTGGAAAATGGATACAAGCAAACATATGCATAAGCATCTGCAAAAAAAAGGACGGTGAAATCTACCCACACACTTCACAGGCAGAATCCTGCTCCTCCCTGGGCTGTATCCCTCTTCTGCCCGCGGGTAGGGCTTACAGGCACTGCAGGGAGCAGGGATACCACTCTGTCATCTGAGACATGGCACAACTCATGGGCAGGGAGTTGCGGAAGTAAAGGCCTGGCAGACAGCTCCTAGGCTGAAATGTGTTTTGCATGAACAGTTCGTACACCTCTGCATAGCAAACATCTGTAAATAGAAAGGCAGTTTGCCCAGTCTGTTAACAGGTAGCAGGGTTAAGGTTTGCCAGAGAGTCTGCTTGCAATGAATAATTCAACCAGTCCTGCTGCCCTTAAATTTAGGTAATAATGCTGCAGTCAAAGGCTTTCAGAGTTTGGCAGCTAATGCTATTGTGGGCTTGTCTCCGTGTTTGGCCTAGGGCCTGCGCTATTTCACAGGTGACTGTGACCTTGTGTGACAGCATCACCACAAACTAGTCCCCTTTTACCTGGCAAATCAGGCACAAAGTCTTTCACCAGCTTGCCAAAACCAAACTTGTAAAGTAGCCAATATTATTCTAGAGGAGACTGAAAATAGAGCTCCTCAGCTCTGGTGGAGGGGGGATCCTGGCTTTGGGTTTCCTTCTAGAACACCTTCCCAGAGTTCAGCCTGATGACACTTTTCGCCATCACCATCTTAGCATCAGTGGTGGTATTTGTTCAGGGTCCACTGAGAGCTTAGGTGGCACCCACTTCTCGGACTCTCAGTCCTCTCAAACTTTCTGTAGGTAACATCTTCCCTCTCTTTGCCTTTTCTGATGACTGTAGGACACCCTCTCTCCACAAAGCTATAGGTTTTATTCCACTTCATCTTGATCCCAATACTGGCAGGCTCAATACGAAAAGGAGTCTCCAGTGAGTGCTATGGGACTCAGAAAACAAGATTGCACAAGATTGGAAAGTAAGGGAGATCTGAATAGATAATATGCAAATGTAGTTCTAGCATAAACTTAACACCCAAATGCATCTTTGCCAGTGACTAAGCCTTTTCTGCAGGCCACGTTCCCAGGGATTTGGTGTCCACAAGAACACCCTCTCTCCCAGCTGCTGCCCTGACTTCTGCAGAGGTTGTCAGCTTTGAGATGTCTCCCTTTCAGAATAACCACACCTCTAAGCACAGTTCTAGGTGGTGCTCCTCCGGCTTCACTCCAGTTTTTGGGTGAGCCCAAAAGTATCCTTGATGTTCTAGAGCTATATGACTTTAGTCCTCAGAGGCGATTTTTCCTGCCTAGCTTGCACCCAGGTGATGGGAGCAGGGGAGATGGTTTCCCTCTGCTTGGTGTTTGTAGGGCTGTATCAGAAGCACGGTGTCCAGTTTGAGGACCTCCAGAAGAAAGATATCAACAAACTGGAGTGAGCCAGGCAGTGATTATAAGTAAGTAGGCTTGAAAAATAGCAAGTTGGTGGAAAACCACAGTCCTCACTGGTAAGGCAGGAACAGTCCTCGGACAGAGTGGTTTCTGTTATAAATGGTGTACGTGTGATGGACAGAGACATGCCTTTTCCCTGAGCCATGACTGTAGGGGAGAGGCAGGGTGTGGAGAAATAGTGCTGCTCCCATCTTTTACTCAAGGTACTTCTCAGCTCTTGACACCTGGGGAAATGTCACGTCAGGCAGGGAGGGTCTGAACACGCTCAGGGAGAGGCAGGACTGAGGAAAGGGTCAAGGGGAGACATGGAACTTAACGGTTTTGCTTAGTGCCTATATATGGCTCTTTTTTAGGTGTCCGAGGTGACCCCAAGTACATTTCCAAGGTCACTCAACAAAGAGTTAGATGTGAGAAGGACCAATGACTCCTAAGTCATGGTCAGTGCTAGTAGCCAGTTCTTCAGAAGAAGCAGGAGGGTGTGTGTAGCCATAAGCGTTACTTGAGATGCTCAGGCCAGTTTTAACTTCTAGCCTTTCCTGAGGCTCCTAAAAATGCACCAGAGTTTTTCCCAAATTGCTAATGTTTTTTGGTTTTTTTCAGCCCTGGGTGCTTTTCTACACTTGCCAATGTTTGATACCACAGGCTCTTGATTTGTCTGTGGACTACTGAAACAGAGAATTCTTGCTTTTTTCATATACAGAAAGTCTTTTGATCTCTAGCAAGGAAAATATAAGAAAGTACCAAAGTAGTGTTTAGCCCACACATTATTCCAATTTTCAGATATTTGCAGTACCCTGAGATGTACCAGTTTTGCAGAGGTATTATGGTTTTGCTTGTTTACTTTACAAGGATCAGCTGAGGATAAATTTCCACATTGTGCATGCTCAAGTGACAGCCCCCTGTTCTTTGCTGTTTGTATTTTGCAATGACCTTTCTCAAGATGAGACCCTCATCCCCGCAGGGACATTTTCAGATGTCCTTTTTTGCAACTGTAACAGGAGCAAAATGTTGGTCAGGTGAGTTCAGACAGTCTTTTGCGGAGAGGCAAGCACAACTAGCAGTGGGGGATCAAAACCACTAATATATCTGAGGGCAATAACCTCCAGAAAATAGGTCCCAATGGATACTTGCACCACTGTAGGCATTTTCACAATGGTTGTCCATAGCTTAAGCCAGCTGCAATAGTTTCTGCTTGCACTGCTAAAAACACTCTGTTTAAGGATTGTGCTTGACAGAAAATAGCATCCAAGAAGAAAGCTTTGAGTTTCAGAGTCGTTGAGAAATTCAGGGCCAGTCCCTTGTCTCTGTTTGAAGAGAAGACTTTGTACTGGACAGAATTTCTTTTCTTGCTGTTGCCACACAAGACTTTAGGGCTCTATGTATTTTTGAACACTTTTGAGAGCCTTTTTCTGCTTGGGAAGTCCAGCTGCTCTCATTCTGGGTTCTGCTTAACGTGGTCTGCTCAGAGTGTTTGGTTCAAAGGTGGTTTGTACTCCGCTTGTCCTCACAGCAACATAGAAGAGGTCTCTGAGTGGGAAAACACAGCGAGGTCACCTTGCTCAGCTGCTCGGAGTTGAGAGCACTTACTCAGCCAGAGGCAAGTCATTGGTCTTACAGCTTGGACATACGGTCAGCTGCATATATAGCTCCTTCTCGGGGGGGGGTCTAGTGTTGTGAGATCCTATTGCTTTATGGTGGACAGAGCTGTGTCCCACACTGGTATGCTTGCATGTGGTGTTGCTAGCCAGTGTTCACCTACAGTTGCTGTGGGGCTTTGGCACGAGGTCACATCATCTCAGATTCCGCACCGGGACTTCCTCCCCTGCCCTCTTCCTGGGAATGGGATGAAAACTCCTTCCCTCCTCCCTCCAGCAGCATCAAGCAATCTCTCACCACCAGTGGTCCTGCATCAAGTCACATAGAGTGCGAAGTCCTTAGAGGAGGATTCCAACTACTGATATGTTCAGCCTTGATTCTTACTTTGGAGGAGAAGTGGCACAGGTGTTTTCTGCTGCAGCAGACTGAAAGCCTACTGCAGCAGTTCCTTCCTTCCTGCAGACTTCTGACCTTCCTAAGAGCAATGTTTGACCAAGGCAGATCTGACTGACAGGAAGACTACAGATAGCTTATTCAACTGTCCTGTTCCTATCTCACAGCATCACGGGCTGAGAAATGACCCCGACCTGATGTCCCTGTGCTGCTGGAGGGAGAAGGGAAGGAGAGCTAAGCACAAGTGACCACGCTGCATGGTTTTCTTTTCTGTTGTTTGGTTGTGTAAGTATAAATTCATGGGAGGCAGTGCTTCTGCAGAAGCAGTGACTGTGTTGTTTTTTTTTCTCATGAATTTTGCAAATGCTGGTCCTGTTCCCATGTTTGCATACTTCTCTCTCTCTCTTAAAGTGCACATAAGCCAAACATACAGGGGCACGATTAAACAAGGATTGCTGGCTTTTACTCTTTTGCACAGCAAAGATGTTTTTTGAAGGAAATGTAGCATGCTTATTTAAAAAAAAAAAAGGCAAAGATGTCAGACTTCAGCTAGCTTGGTACTAGTCTACTTAATGACTTTGGGGACCAAATAATTAAAAAGCATTTGTCTCTTTTGGCAGGCACTGGCTGAGAAAGCAACATGTTTCAATGGAGAGGGAGGAATTTTGCTGCCATTTTTACCTCTTCTGAGGTCACTGGCTTCTGCACTCCAGTTTTACTGTCTTTCAGCGTATACAACTCATGACAACACTGTTTTGGGTAGCAACTGTTCCTATGGTTTTCACTAGGGGAGGCTGAACTTGGAAACATCCTATTTTTAAACAGGATTTAGAAATGCGGGGAGGGGGGGCAGGGAGTGACACAAGGTTTGATTCCCTATATGGAAGACGGTGAGGTTCTGGCTCCAGCGCAGGTCCATCAGATGACTTCACGGGAAAATTCTGCATCTGGAAACCTTGCCAACAGGCTTAAAACCTGGTAATCGTCACCAAAATGTCCACCATGGCCTTCATCTCTTGTGAATGCTTTTGCTTCATAGCATTCCTCTGTGGTCACGTTCAAGTCCATCGGGGTGGACTGGGCTGGGTGCCTGTCACACACCTCTTGCTGCAAGAGCAAACCCAGAGAAGCGGTGCTGGGCCTTAAAGTGTTTCCTGGTCAGACTGCTCCTCGGTAGTCTTGGGCAGGTGTCCAGGCTTCCCTCTTCTCTGTCAGTCTGACCTCCATTCTGTCTGCATTCAGCCATTTGTGCAAAAGGCTGCCTGGAGCTGCACTGGTGCTTTCTGTCGGGCCCCTTCATCTGCCCTCTGCTCCTTTCATCTTGAAATCCTTTGAGATCCTCCAGGCTGGCTCAAAGGGCAGCCGGTTGGACACCTCTTTTTGTGGGGTTTTTGCTGTCTGTAGGAGTGTTGGCTCCTCTGCTGCAAGGCCCAGCGCCACATATCCTGTCACGTCTTCACAGGCTACCATCTCTGCCTCATAGACTTGCTGAAGAGATAGGCCATTTCTCCTTCGCCTCTTCCAAAACTTCACCTCCCCTGCCTCGCTAGGCTTCTCCCGTCTCCAGGTCTCGGCACTGATCATTGCCTGGCTTGTTTGGATCCGTCCTCGCCGTGGAAGGGCTGTTAGTCGGTGTTGGTTACCTCCATGCAAGACAGTGGTTTCAGTGCTTTAACAGCATCACTGGTCTGACATTGCTGGAGGCAGGAGAAAGGCAGGATGGCTGCCACAGGCACTCTGTGTCTGCGATGGGCTCTGCTCACCTTGTCTCAGAGGGAGGAATAGCAGGCACGTGTTCTTGCTAGCCTGTGCAGGAAGAAGGACGGCTGTCTTCTCTCCATCCCCTCCTAGGAGAAACCAAAGAAATTTGGGATTTCACACCGAGGGGGAGGACAGGTATCCTGTGAGTTCGCAGCTGTCTCTGGTGTGAGGGTGAGCAGCTGAGGAAGGGAGACTTGCAGCAGATGGAGAAAATACGACTGCTCTCACCAGAGGAAAGATTTAGAGACAACAAGCTGTAATAAAGCCTGCCAGGGTGAGGAGGAGCAGGCTCCGAGCCCACCAGAGAGCCTTTCCAGGCAGCGGGGCCCAAGTCCCACTGGGGTTTTTAGGTCTCCAAGGCCTGGGTCCAACTCTGAAGCCCAGCTTGGAATGCTGTGCCAATGCTATGAGTCAAGGAAGACCCAGACTCCCACGCAGTACCCGCAGAGTAGTTTTTTCCATGCTAATCCTTCTTTTTGGTTAAAAGCCTCCCTGAAGAGCAAACACAAGGCTTAAGTCGAGTGTCTGGGTTTCACTGGCAAGGCAGCCATAACTGTGCCTAACGCAGGCACCGCTACCCACAAGCCTTCAGGCCTCTCTCACGGTAAATTCAAACATGCTTTAAGAAGGCTCATGCCAAGAAAACTACAGAGTTTTCACTCTTTCCTCACACCAAACTATGATGGAGGGTCAAAGTGAATGTGAATCAAGGCACAAGGGATACTTTGGTTTGGGTTTCTCCAAACGTTCCATCACGCAGTTTTAAAACACTTGATGTCTGGCCTCTTAAAACCTTATGGTTTTCGTCTTAACCAAGCCATTCCTTGGGCCATCCTTTTCTTAAGAAAAGCTTGGTCCTAAGCAACTTCAGGTTATCTCATGGGGAGAATTTTTTGCCTCCAAAGTCTAACTGGCTCCAGCAAAATCACAGCTGATTCTGCTACCTTGTGCTTAGATGGACATTCATGGTCATCTAAGGCAGGCCTTCTTAACCTACCCTACAAGCAACTTTGAGAAATCTTCATGTCTCTCTTTTGGGGTGTTTCCCATGGGCCTTCTGACTGGAGTTGCATATGCTTTACTAAATTAATTTCAGAGCAACGGGGTTTGGCTCGGCTAAACCACAAGGTAATTTTGCAGTTTTATGACAGCTGATGTGACTGTGAGCTGCTGGCTGGCTTCTGGACAGGGTGTAACGCACATTTTTCTCCTCCTTTCCTCAGGGGAGTCTGTTGGGCAGAGCTGCTTGCTGGGCGGATGAGAAATGTGCATCTTACCTCACCTTGAGGCGTCCTCGTCTGTGGTTGCTGCTGTGTCTTGGACAGGGGAGTGACCTCTCACTCTCCTCTGCTGTGGAGCACTATGATGGATTGGGATGGCCGTGGTGGGCCTGAGGAACCCTGCACTCCTTCCTCAGACCTGTGAGGGCATGCGTGCAAACAGAAGAGGCCTCTCATTGCCATTTCTTTCAGGCTGGGAAGTCTCAGTCTCCCATCATTCCCATTAACTGGTGCTGGGGCATCTCCACTTGCCTTTCTGGCCTTGGGGTTTCTTCCCCAGGTCCCTTCCTCCTCCCCCAGCCCAAAGGCACATCCTCTCACCAACCAACAGCTGCTTTCCTGGTGGTTGTGTTTTGGAAGTGCTAGGAGGGGAGAGCAAAGCCAACAAGGAGGAACAGGGTGGGGTTTCTCCACCTTTCCCTACCAGCCTTCTCCAGCCTCTCTCCTGGGCTGCCCTTCCTGTCCTCCATCCAGCTGCCAGTCCCTCCCAGATCATTGGCCTCTTTCCTTCTCCTCTCTATAAAGGGGGAGGTATTTAGCTGTGCCCTGAGGTGCCTGCCCTGTGCAGAGCACCTTGTTTCAGCAGGGTGGACGCATGGATGGAGTCACCCCTGAGGCCATCCCTGCTCTTATTCTAACACCAGGGCTTGGTTCACACATGTGGCTGAGGTTCTTTGTAGACCTCTGCCCCTTGGCCAGAGAGATGTGACAGTCATGGGGAGCGAGTAGCGCTGGAAGCTGTCCTGGAAGATGGTTCCTATGTGGGCAGTTGGGCTTTCCCTGGGGACTACCCCATGAAAAGTGAGAGGCTGGCCTCAAGAGTCATTCCTCGAGATGGCAGTCTCCAGGAGGCTCTGCAGGCTCTCTAGTCAGATGTGTCTGGTCTTGAAGGCAGCCTGGTCACAGGGGAATATTCCCCACTCTTGTTTAGCTGTGCCATGCTCTGCTCTTTAGCTGCATGCTAAACATTTCTTCAAGTAGATGAAACTAGAACAGCAACTTCCTCCCGTCTCTGGTCATACTGAAATCTGGGAAGAAGGATATTTTGGCAAATAGCGTGCAATAATTTCACTTCCTAGTAACACAGTGAAGTAGACATCTGCTTTCGCTGCTGTAAAGCAGGAGCCAGTTGTGGTTTGCAGAAGAGAAAATACTGCTGTGAAGGAGTGTGCCATTGTCTCTGCATGGTGCTGGCAGAAAAGGGAGACAACCAGACTCCGCAGAGTAATGGTTTGTACTGGGTATAATATCACCAGAGGTCTGTGAGGTGTTGGATAGCAGACTGGATCCCATGGAAAGAGGGCTGTGGTCTGCGTGCAAAAGCGAGGGTTGTGTAAAGGGGAATTTGAGACTGCACATCCCAATGGCAGGTGAGGGCACTCGCTTGCAATAACTTTCCAGGATTTTGAACGTGTCATGAAATAACAACCCAAGTTGCCCTGGAAAAATTAGGAAGGTGGCCAGAAAACAAGGCAAGGAAAATTCTTGTGGTGCTACAAATAAATGCAGTATATTCTGGGGGAAAAGCATCTGGATCTGCAGTCCTGAGGATGGAGGAACTTCCATAACAGTTAAGACAGCTGCAGGGGACGGGCAGGCAGGTCGCTAGCCTAATGCATTGTGTCCATCAGGTCCAAGATCCACGTGCCACAGAGGGAAGCCCAACTTACTGTCTGCTGGATTTGCTGCCTGCCTTGCCCGGTCACGCAGCCTCTGAGTGCTCCCGTAGCACCCTGCGGGATGAGCTGCCAATGGAGCCATCGGGGGACCAATTGCCCAGAGTGCGTCAAAGGCTCTTTTACTCTGTGTCTAGGTAAGTCTAGGTAAACTAAGCTAAGTGAGGATTAAGATGGATGATGCCTCCCTATTGTGGCATCCTCTGCAGTGGTAGGGGATAGGCATAGTACCAAGCGAAGGTCATTCATAGAAGGGAAAAACACTCCTGGGGGTCCTGAGGTGTTTCCCAAGAAGATCACAAAGCATTGGAATATTCATTGTAAAGGCTGAGTAGTTGCAAGCCCACAGGAGTGAGGGTTACATTTGCCTCCCCGCAAAGGCACGTTGAGTTGCACATACCACACAATGGCCTCACCGTGAGGCCCCGTGACATGTGGCCTGCAGGTTCTGTCTCGCCTGTTATTAATAGCTCTGTCTTGATGTCTCTCCACGATACTCTTGCAAACAATTTTTTTTCTCCGTCTTCTTCAAGCCAATTATCAGGCAAGAAGCCAGGCCCTTGAGCAGCATGGCTGTCACGTTTCTCACGTCATGGCATGGCCGGTTGCACAGCCTGTATAGGAGCACCAGATGCTCAGGTACCACTTAGCTTGTGGACATCTCAGGAGAAACCTAGGACATGGCTTGGCCCCTGATAGAAGTGAGGATGGTAATGGACTTCTCTATCAACAGTGGGTTTTCAGAGGGAAACCGAGGCGGGGAGATGAGACCAGGAGGGAAGGGGACACTTGAAATGGGGGTTTCTATCAGGGAGATTGCCAGGGGAGCGCAGGGCAAGGAGGAGATGGGAGCATGAGAGAGTGGCCTGGAAGAGGCAGAGACAACCTGAGTTTCTGTCTGGCCAAGAAAGGATTTGTCTTTACCCTGCAAACCTGTCCCTGTCATAGTGTCCTTTAAACATTCAATTTCTTTTTAGGCACATGTGTTTTCAGTGCCAAACTATATCCAAAGAAAACAGAACCGCCCTATCTCTCTCTTTGCCTCCTCTTCAGCTTGTCCCTTTCCAATAGATCGCTAGCAGTGACCTTCACATCATGCAGTAAGCCACACACCATGCATGTCAATTTAAAAGTGTAAATAAGGCTAAGATGGGGCAGAATTATAGAATCTAGGTCAGACAAAAGAAATTGAACCTGCCCTTGAAAGCAGGTGATTTTTCCAGCCTCCCAGTGATAAGGCGTTGGGTGGAACTCTGTTAATAATTCACACTGTAGACATTAAATAGTGGTATCAGGTTACATTAGAAAGTCAGGTGCTGCCAGCTTTTTGTTGCTGAACTAATGGATTTTGGCTCCAGTGCAAACTATACGTTGCCTTGTCAAATGCCTAGGGACAGAAATGGTTGTGGCTGTCTCTTCTTTCTGACAGACGGATTTGCTGAAAACCCATGGTCGTCTTGGGAGAGAGAGGCTCTGGCCTTGGACCCTGCTGGTTAGAAACATTCTTGTCCTACTGCTCCGGCAGTTCTGTGCTAGAAATTATTTGACAGTGTTTCCAGGGTGATTTATTACAGGCTGCTGTAGGCAGCTTGTAAGACCCACAGGGGAGATGGGGATTTAGGTACCAAAAGGCCGTTGTGGGTCAAAAATTACCTACATATAAAAGAAAGTCAGTGGGGAGATGCGATTCATGCTGCTTGGAGAACTTCTTCCTGACATACCTGCAGATGACGATCTTGATCTTAAATTTTTGGCTGCTAATCAGCGTGAGCTGGGTCAGAACCTGTGCTGGGCTCTGAAACTCAAGCTTGTAATTTCTTTTCCACCCGTTGCTTATAATCAAGTTTCTCAGCTCCAGCCAGGCCATATTCTGCTAATGATGACCTTTTGGCTACATACTGTGGTTTGCACGTGCAGAGCTGATATAGGTAATTAGAAAATCACGCAGAATAAATCACCTGCTTACTCTGCTGGACTGGTTCTTCCTGGGTTCAGAGGAGTGACAAGAAATAAACCTGTATGAGAGCCACTAACCTCAGCAGTTCTGGCCTACATCTCAGAAGGAGAACAAATTTAATATGTAAGCAAATACAGTTTCACAAAGTCATTTCTCAGAGCTGAGCTTTAACTTCAAACTGCTTTAACTTTAAACCAGCAGAAAAGCAATTTAAGATTAGGGAAGAGAAAGGGAAGGGGAGGCGATGGAATAAAAATGAAATTGCTTCCAACAATTCACATAGCTTTTAAGCACAAACAATAGGATAAAATTCATGTTGACATTGCAGAAAATAGCACGATTAACTTGCATTGGGTGGGTCAGAGTTTGTATTGCTGCCTGAAGGTATTGGGAAGGGGCAGGCACTCATATATCTAGTTCAGGTTACACGTCAGCATGAGGTCAGTGAGTCTCCGATGAGAATGCAGGAAGCTGAAAAGTAGCTCATCACCAAAATGTTTTGTCCTGGGTGAATTTCTGTCCTCAAAGAGAGTGCCACTCAAAAATATCATAGAATCATCATAGAATGGTTTAGGTTGGAAGGGACCTTAAAGATCATCTAGCTCAAGCCCCCTGCCATGGGCAGGGACACTTCCCACTAAACCAGGTTGCTCAGAGCCCCATCCAGCCTGGCCTTGAACACTTCCAGGGATGGGGCAGCCACAGCTTCCCTGGGCAACCTGTTCCAGTGTCTCACCACCCTCATAGTGAAATATTTCTGCCTGAATATGCTTTAATCTCATCCAGTTTGGCCTTGGGTTCAAAACTAGAGGTACAAATGTACTTCCTCAGATATTCTCCTTCAGCACATGGGTCAGTCAAGCTTTGGGGTGTGTGTGTTTGCCTCTGGCTCCTTAATCCCAGGTGGGAAGCCAGCCCCTCTGCCCTTGCCTCCCGGATGCTGTGTGGGCGGCACAGTGGAAAATGCAGGAATGGTCTGTGGATGTGGCAAAGAAAGATGAATGTGGTGCAGTCCAGAAGGCCCTCCGCAGGGCCTTGTTTAGTGGTTGTCACCAACACACCAGCGTTTTGGAGGGTAAGCCAGAAGGAGGGAGACCCCTGGGTCTCATTTGCCATGTGGAGTGGTGCTACGTGAACACCAGGCCTTTGTGGTGCAGGTCTTTCCCTTGACTCTTCCTCCCCTGTTTTCACTTGAGTGGATGTTGAGGTTGTTTTCCAGCACTCCAGGGGAGGAGTAATAATTTCCATGTAGGCCACTGTGCCTGGCGTACGTGCTTAGTGCTGGCTTACTGCATCCATCTTTTCTGGGAGAGCTTCAGGCCGGCTGTGCAGAACACACTAAGAAAGCGATCCCAGGAAAATCAGAGTCATCATCAGAGAAAGATGCTCATGAAACTACATCTTGGCAGGTTAACCAAAGCGGGTAGGGCTGCCTGGCAGGTTGGCTGTGCAGTGCTAAGAAGAGAGCTACAGTCTGGCCAACCCTACAGCCCAAGGGACTGGGAGCAGTCAAACAATGGAGCTTTTGCTGACGCTGTGGTGTAGGGCTTGCAGCACCAAGTTGGGGAGAGCTCTGCGAGCCACAATGGAGAAAATGTCCCAAATCTGCTGAATAGGGAAATGCCATCCCAACCATTCAGAAAACAAAAAAAGAATGAGAAAAAGAAATTGGAAGTGCTTTCAAAGTAGCACAATGCCAGAGAAAGCCAGTCCAGAAAGGTCCCAGAGATCTAATTATAGCCTGCAATCAATGCTGTTCTTATCTGTGCTGCTAATGAACATACATGAGGCGAGCAGTTTTGCTGCTCCAGGGCTTCTTGCAGTAGAAATAGCAGCTTGGTAATAACCAGCTGCCTTGCTTGATTAGGCCTCGCTTTGCCATCTCCCAGTTTCCCAGCCGTTGGTGCGTGCCCTCTGGAGATGCAGGAGCTGTAGCCAAGGCTGTTCATAACGTGATAACCAGGCCAAAGCGCCAGGGAGGCTCTGGTACATGTATATCTGGCTCCGTTACTGGTGCACAGAGAGACAGACAATGAGGGACAGGCCTCCCAAGAGGTGGGATGCGAAAACCCCAAATTCCCAGAAACTAATTGCACAGTGGAAGAACTCCTTTCAGCTGCCAGGTTATGTCTGACAGCTTCCTAATGGAAAGAAAAAGCAACGATCGCCCTGCTGCTCCACGGAATGAAGCACAGGGAGCAGGGGCCAGCACCTCTGTGTTGTCAAATCAGCTGTTAAAGTGCATAGATAAGTGTTTTCTGGCACAGGCTATGCCAGGTAACTGCTTCTTCTTTGCGTGCTCAACAGGAAATAGATCCCACATCTATGGCTCTGGTCCAGACACCACCTGCCAAGCGGAAGGAGAGGCTGCCGCTGCCATGGAGGAGTTGCCTTCAGGCACAGACAGGCAGTACTCCAGCATCTGTTTTTTTCCTAGCATTCATTTTTTTCCAAACAAACAAAGCACAAGCTCTGTCTTGGCCTCGAAGGACTTGCAGCCTTTCAGAAAAGTAGGCACTGGCTGCAGTGAAATTAATGACCGGAGTCGGGAGAGTCCCTGGGACCAGGAGTGGAGGGACTGCTGTGCTGGGGTCTGACCTGAGAACGAGCCTCGAACTCACTCCAGCTTTGTCAAGCACACTCCTCTCAGAAAGCGTCCTAGAAGCATATGGTCTCAATTTTTCACATGGTTGGTGACATTTCTTCCCTGCATTGCCTGGAGAAAGCTATTTGGATGATTAGTCATCCCCACAGCTCAATAATGGCACCAGTTCGGAGTGGTCTGGTTCCCTGGGGCTCTATTTACAGCTTGGTCTGCTGGGCCGTGGAACTGCTCTGTACCAAATGGTCGCTCCTCTGAGAAGTGATCACTCTTTCCGTACGATCAATGGAAAACAGTGAGTTCTGGACATCTCCCCAGGGTTCAGATTTGCCAGTCTTTTCTTTTCTCAGGGTCTGTACTGCCACTGGGAATACCCCTTGGTCACTCCTCACCCATTCCTCTTGCTGGCTCACCTTAGAAAAATTAGGCTACTGATTCAGGTTCAGATGGGTTTGAGTTTGAGGCTCCGAGTTGTTCTCAGTGATGGCCTTGAAGCAAGATGCTATAAATTGCATCTGCTCTTTTCCTGTAAAACCATATACAAAGTTCTTCCTTCTTCACCTCGTTAAAGAAAGAAAGACAACCCACTGCTGGAATTTGGAAAGGGAGAAGCAGCCAGGCACGAACACAAGCAGCAGAGCTGAAAAGCAACGTCAGAGCTGAAAATACAGCTCCGAGCTAGCTTATGACCTCCTGTGTATTTCAGAAGAAAAGAGCCTTTGCTTTTGTTTGGCTGCAGCTAGAGTTGGGTGGAGCCTTGTTTAAAGTAAGTTGTTCAGAACTGGCTCAAAAGTCTTTCTGCTTGCAGCTGATCCTGGAAGCGTATTCTCTCAAGTAGGCAGATTGAGTGTCAGAAATGCAAATTCCCTGAGGGTGGAGCTGCAGGGTCCTGCCATTTGGGCGCTTTTTCCAGACTGTGGCAGATCTCTCATTTTGTTAATTAGAAAGCTGAGATGAGGCCTTCTTTCTCCCTTGCTCTTCCTACCCATGACGGGGGGAAGATGCCTGTCATTGCTGGGGGGCTTTACTGTAATGAACTGGCTGACGGCAAGAAAAGATGAATAACTGCATGTGCCGTGCCAGAATGCCATCCTGTCTCCATTCAGCAAAGGGACTATCAAGATGGAGAAGCCCAAGAGAATCGGTCAGGGCTGACCGGCTGCTCATTCCCTGCCCCATGAAAAGCATGGCTCAAGTTGTCAGGTAGCTGAGGGGTGTTCAAAGGAGCTGCACCTTCTGCAGTGTGTCTGTGCAACTGCGACCTCTGATTATCTAAGCAGTGCTTTAACGCTGAGTGTGAGCTTGGCTGTAATAAGACAGAGGGAACTTGAGAGCCTGTGCTGGCTCAGCTTGGCACAGTCTGCAGGCATGGTGGCACTCTCTCATCCCAGACATTCATCCCTGAGGCAGGATTTTCCCAAGCTGACATACTCCAGCTGCAGTTTTGATGGACTTGGCCCTTCCAGCACACAGCAGGCAAGAGGAGTGAGTGTTTCTGATGCCTACTTGTGTAATCCAGCACAAGGGTCTTGTCCCAGCCCCTACAACATGAGACCGCATTCTCCACAACAGAGGTCACGGATGGCCTGGTCGTGCCACCTCCCTGTGACTTGGGCTCCTCTCCTCAGTAGGAGTGTAGCCCATCCTATATCTTTACACAGCGTATTTAGCTTCACTGAGATGACCTGAAGCCATGGCTTCCCACATCCCATTGTTTTGCTTGGGGGTGGGTTATATGGCTATTTGAAGGTTGATGGTGGACTCGGCTGACCACTGCTCAGCTGCTGGCAGCTAGCAAGAGATGTAGATTTCATGTAACCAGCTGGGTCTCCCCACAGCCTTAAAAGAGTATACTGTGTTTTTAACGTAAGCTCAATAATGGATCATTGGTGTGAATTTCTGTGCCTTCCCTGTGTGACTTCCACATGCGTAAGCATGGCCTCTGGCATCTTTGGCAGTGGAGCTGAGGGCAAGTGGTGGGGGTATGGGCTGTCCCCTGCGAGGCCATGTGGACCAACAGGTGCTGAAGGAACCAGGTTTCTGTCCCCCATCCTGAGAAATTACTCCAGGAAGAGAAGAGGCAAGGGGCAAAGGGGGCTGAGTGGCCAGGGTCCTGCTTCTCTATTCAGTCACCTTAAGGCTGAGGGTGGACTTTTCCCAGCGCAGCTGAGTTGCTCCATGTGGCTAGTGCTCCAGAGGAGGTCGGCTAATGCAAGCTCCTGGTCCCCTCACCCAGGGAACAGTTGCATCCTACAGACATTACTGTGGCCAAAATAAGGCCCTCAGAGATCTTCTTTCCTTGCTAGCACATATTGCTCTGATTTCAGAGGGAGATAACTCTGCTTTCCTTCACAGCTTCTCCAAAGTGATCCTGAGTTTCCAGCTGCAGCCATCTCATATGGTGCCCAGCCCCAATGACAGCGCTTGAATTCTGAGGGTCCTAAGCGGCCTGAGAGTACCATGAGTTTCCCAGGTCTCAGAGTGGGCCACCAAGTCATGTGTGCAGTGCCAGTATTTGTTGAGGTGAGTGGTTAAACACTAAATCCAGTTTGGTGCAGATAAGTAGTGGCAAAAGCTTTTTGTACTGAACTTAAATAAAAACTCAATTTTTGACTAAAACAGGATACCTATTAGCAGAAATAGCACTCAAAAGACAGCTTGCCTGAACAAAAGCCGTGTATTTTTGCAGCAACACCAAATCTAAAAAAAGGAGAAATGACTAAAATGCTCAGTCATCCTGCTATTAACCCCCAGTGAGTGCATCCCTGATGGCTTTATGGCTCACTGTTTACCAGCACTGGGCTGTTATTGCAGGGCATTCAGAAGCACTGAAAGATTTGTGTGTCGATTCATTGGTTGTCTAAGAAATCTTGTTGACCACCAACTTAAAAGTTAGTGCGTGTCTGCTATAATTGCTTGCATGGCTATAAAGCATTCAAGTGACAATTGTTCTGGTCTCTGAAGTGAAGTTCTCCTGCAGAAGCCACCGCAGAGGAGTGGAGGGTTCAATAGATTTATTTATTTTTATTTTGCCTCCTATTGTGAGTTGATTTGCTTGGAGACAGCTTCTTGGAGAAAGTAAAGCTGGGCTGTGACAGTCCTCAGCCCAAGAGGGAGACCTGTTCCAACATCTCCTATCCCGGTGACCAAGTGTGCTGTTGAGTGAGGGGTGGAAGGTGCCACTCATGGTCTTTGTCACCACATCACATATAGCTGCCCTTAACCCTGGCTTGCAATGCCATCAAGGACACATTCAGCTGAGCTCATAGATGAAGAAACATTCTGTATTTCTGTTGACCACCTAGATGCCAATAAATCACAGCAAGTAGGGAAATACAGGAGAAGCAACATCTTCCAGGTGTCCAGGGGAACACTGTGTGAAAGGGGAATGGTCGTAAAACCCTGAGTGAGCCTGGAGAGGGCTATTATATTTTTTCCTATAAAAGTGCCTGTCTCCATAGTGCTGGAGTGTCACCACACAAACACTGAGGAATTATGTTTCTGGTGATAATGCTCCATTTTTGTTCTGGCGGAGACCATAAAGATGCAAAGCAGGTGCAGGAGATCATTAGTTCCCTATTGCTGAATACTGAGCGCTGGGAAGGAAATTGGGGTCTGGTTTGCTCAGGCTAACCTCAATGGGTATCGTTGGAAGGTGGGCTATAGGTCAGTTTGGCAAGACTGCAACATTGGTCAGGGCTCCTTTGATTCCTGAGGACTGTGTCTTTTCCCCAGAAGAGCAGTGCAGCCCTGGGACAGGGCACAGAGATATGGTGACATCTCCATCATTGAGGTCATCATCATCCACATGGATGAGGCCTTGGGTGACCTCACCTAGCTGTGTGAGTGGTCCTGCTTAGAGCAGACATCTAGGATTCATTAAATATAAAGACATCAGCATGATCTCAAGAAGACTCCCACACCAGAAATAGCTGGAAGCTATAAAAGCATTTGTGGAGATATCCTGAACCCTTTTCTTATGCTCTTTTGAGCTTACTCTCCTGGGTTATGAAGTTTAAGCCTTCCCTCCCCCCAGGACTACACAGCAGCATGGGAGCAGAGAGGAGCTCTGTGACTAATGTATGGGCTGGAAGGGCTTGCCCATATCCCTGTCCCAGGAGCCAAAGTACTTAACTCCATGACTGCTCTGACTTATCTGTACCAAAGGAACACGCCAGCTGCAATTATTTTTCAACAATGACACCGTTTTTCTTTTTTTAAGCCTTGTGTAAATGTCATTAACATGTCTTTAAAGACAGCTAACTGTCTGGCACGGTAACCCTCCAAGGGGGAGGATAAAGACAGGCCAGGCCGCTTCTCTGGCTGCAGCACAGCAGAACCTTGCAGGGCCAGAGCAGCTGGTTTGAAGCTTAGCTCCATTAAAAAGAGACAAGGACATAAATACTTTTTATTGCAATAATTTAGAGCCAGCCAAACTGCCCAGTAGGACTAAGTCTGTAGAAATAGCAGGGGAGTTTAAGAGCATCGCAACCCAGCCCCACACTGCTCAATTTATGGCAAAGCTCTGTGCTGTTCCCAGGGGTGCAGGGTGCCCTCAGCGCAGCCTTCTCCCACTGCACACAAGTGCCCTTCCTGCCCCCAGACCACGCACAAGCTTGCGGAAGACATTGTGAAACCAAGCTCACGCTTCAGTTGTTTGGTGATGGTTACGCTGGTGGTGGAGGAAACAGCGTCATGGTGTGTCAGAAACAAAAGGGCAATGCCCTGCTGTAGAGGATGAGGGAGACACTACATGGAAGCTCCATGGTACATGACAAAAAGGAAGCACCATTTACCCCTTGCCTTGCGGACAAGAGACATGCCCCCAGAGACCCAGTCTCTTAATGAGGTTCATTTGCTGACAGTTTGCGGAGGGGAAACCGAAGAAGAAATGCTGACTGCTGTTGGGAAATGATGCGCTCTGTCTTTCTCCCCTCTTACGTTCCTGTTGTCCTGTGTTAAGCAAGGCAAACACATCTTCCACAGGTCACTCTCCACTTTGCATGCCTGTAAGAGCTACATTTAACACCAAATAAAAATTTGCTCCAGCAGCAAACTACTATCTGGATGCATTTACACTCCCATAGTTTGGCAGAGACGTTTTTCCTACCCTCTGAATCTTACCCTGCTGTGGGCAGTTTTTCAACAGAGCATCCCCCATGCAGAGTCTGGCCCAGCAAACATCTAAAGCAAGAATGCGGGGTGCTCATACCGCATCTGTACAGAGACACAGCCAGACAGCAGGCTGAACTGTCCTCGTTGGGTTTGAAAGCAGTCAGCCTCACTTGGATTTCCTACGTTTTTTGCTCATCACCGCCCCACATTCAGGCTCGTGTGTCTCAGCTGTAGCTCTGCTCGCGCTGTTGTCTGATGCTCAGTTAGCAACAGAGGCTCACTTTCTGATTAAGCAGGGCCATGAGCTAAGCACGCATTGAAACCTGAACTCAAGGACCTTCTTCAATACATGAGCAGCCTCAAAGAGTAAACTTTTTCAGCCCATCACCAGCCCGGCTCTGGAAGCTGGACAAGGCTGGAGACAAGTCTGGCAGCCCGTATTCCCTAGCAGGGACCCTCTTAGCAAGTATGAGAATAGGAAAAGAGCAGCAAACTCTCACCTGTGCTCTTCCTACCATGCTTGGATCTACTTTTAACAAATTTCTTAAACAGTTTTGACCCTCTTCTGCCAAGATGCAGGTGCAGAGCACCCACATCCTGCCTTTGTCACCGCATCCAGGACTTGCAATCCAATGTGCTCTAGATAAGGCTGCTGTGGTGGCAGTGGTTCAGCAGAGCTGCTCCCCTGTAGGACAGCATCCCCACGTCAGTGGGAGATCGTGCTTGGCAAAGGGAGTTGGATATGGACATGGGGAACACCTGCCCCCCTCTCCTTTACAGAGCTGTCCATGGAGCACAGACTTAGGAAACCTGAACCTCCAAACACCTCACCTGAGGTCAACATGACAATCCCAGCTTAATTATCTCTGCCAAGAGGTAGCACTGAAAACACTCAGGGTAGAGGTTTGGGAGCCTCAGAGCAAAGGCTGGGGGGTGGGGGGAATGCCAGGAGCACTCTAAGGAATCTTTGTATATTACACAGCAAGTGCACAATCACATCTGCCACTAAAGGCTTTATAGAAGCAGTAATTGCAATGTCTGTATACTCTAACAAGGAACACATGGGCATTAAGAGAGAAATCCAAGAGCTTTCTTGGCCCTTCTAATGCTCACACATCTCCTCAGCTGCCCTGGATGTCAGCAGGCTTAGCTTGAACTTCCTTATCTGTCAAACAGAAACTGTCATCACACAGGGGTTTTGGCCACAAAACTGTTAGAGGAAATGGCTGATGCAGTTGTCTCACTCATGACCTTGGGCCACGGTTTGGATGTGAAAGCAGCCCTGACCAAGCCACCCAAATCACCTGGGGATGTGTTGGGGCACAAATAGTTTTAAAAAAATACTTAGTTTTTCCCTCTGCAACCAGAAAAACAATCAGATGGCCTTTTTGAGATCTGTGTTGTGTAGTTGATTAAAAGAAAAAAAAAAAGCACCATTAAAAACGCTACAGGTTAACAGTAGTTGGTTAGATGTGGCAGTGACAAAAAATTTGGAGAGAAAAGGGAGTGGCAAACGGTTGCCAAGAAATTTAAGCCCTTTGCCTCATGCTACTTCTCATGGCATAACTGCTGTCAGGCAGATTACATGCAGGGTTTCTCTCTTACCGACCTGCATGTGAGAAGTCACTCACGCATAACTTCTTCCCCGACTTCAGGTTGTGCTGTTCCCTTTCCCAGTATGCAAGCACTCCTACTGCAGAGCAGTTCTCAGGCACCTTTGGGCAGATCTGCTACCCCCAGAAGAATCCCACCACAAAGACCATGCCAGAAAGGCCTCTGAGCACAAAATAGCAGTGGGTGACAGCCAGTGCAGGCTCCCCTGAGCCACAAGGGAGGGAAGCACCACAGACCAGCAAGAAACACCATTCAATACCCTTTACCCAGGTGCATGCAGATCCCAAACACCTCTGTGGAAGGGAGCAGCTTCACGACTTGTTGGAAGAGCTTGCACCCCACTGTGTCAGTGTGCTCAGCTTTGTGATGCAAAGGCTGGGGGAAGGAACCTGAGAAACCAAAAGCTTTACTTTACCCAGCTGCCTCAGAAAGCAAAACACCCTGGCGAAGACAGTTCATCCCGTGAAAGCGAGAGACTCAGAAATAGCCACAGACAGAAGGTGCTTAGTTTCATTTCTGTACAGAGCAAGGGCTAAGCTCACTCTCTGCAAGGCTGTGCAGCAAGATGGGCAGTACTACCTGCAAAGACCCCCAAGCCGGCCCACACCAAGACCATCTATGCTCTCCCCCCTCCTTTCTTATCTTATCTGTAAGTGGCAAAAACCCACCCAACTCAGGAGAGCTGATTGTTTGAAATGCAACACCTTCAGGGCATCACGCTGGTGATCAGAGCCAGGTCAAATCCTGAAACTAGCCCTGGCTGGCATTTGCACCAGAGTTGTTCCCTTCCTGTAAAGGGGCACATTTCCTGCCAGTGCTTTTTATTGCAGTAACACCAGGAACAACTAGTTTGAGGTGAAGAAGGGTCTGACATTCACTTGATCCTGGTATTGGAACAGAGCCTGATCCTCCTAGTGCAACACCTCTCCTAGCACCCACCACACCCCAGTACCCAGGCAGGGAGAAAGCATTGATCCCAGATCCAGCCAGGTAGGGGGAAGGACTAAAACTGACGTAAAATAAATGCAGAAAAACCTGAAAAGGCTGTTCTTGGCACCGCAAACAGGGAACGAGTGAAGAGTAGTTCAGGAACACAGTGGTTAGTGGAGAAACTTCAGAGCAGGGAGACAAGGACCTGGCTCCTCTACTCCTTCCCACTGCTGTGAAGGCTCTGGAAGCATTTGTGTTGGCAGGAAGGCAGCAGGAATAAGGCAGCTCTTTCCTGTTTCAGGCAGTGGAGGCCACTGTGGATGTGTGCTACTCCCTGCCAATGGCCGCTTGCAGGAAGCTGGTCCCGTGTCCAAATCACCTCCCCGGCCCCATGGGTGTTTAAATAAGAAGATGGAAAGGTACACAGCCAACATTTTGTTCCACCTTTATTTTAACAATCAGATAAAAACAGAACCATAGTTTTAAAAGAGTCATTACATAGCAATTATAAAGTGCATTTTCCATTTGAATGTTGTGTACAAAAATATCGTTTAAAAACAAACATGCAAAACACCCCACAAGGCACTTCCAGGCATAGAGCGAGGACAGCAGCCCCTCACTTCTATGTTCACATTGGCAATGGAAAAAGGGAAAAGGGGAAAGGCCACAAGTAATATTTTTAAACCACTATTGGTCAAATAGTCAGTTCCCAGCCTTGCTTTTACTTATGGCATTGCTCTTCTAGCTTATCTTCCATGTTCCTCCCTAAGCACACCCTCATCCACAGCCTGAAAGTGAGCAGGCCCATAAGGAGATAGCACCATCCGCAGCACCCCAGACATACATGCCTTGTTTCAGCCCACAAACAGCTCTCCATAGGCATGACAGCATGCCAGGAGAACATGACTTTTCTACAGTCAGTGTCTTACAGCATTAAACACCATACTCTAAATCAAAGAAAGAAGTGTCACTCAGACTTGCTTTAAGTTTAAAGCCAAGTTCAAGCCAAGCTAGGCAACAGTCCCTTCAAGGGAGACCAGATGCAGGTTATAAGGGCTGACTCAGGAAGCTTCTTGAACAGAGGAACCAAGCCTGATGAGGTCTGGGCCAGCAAGCAGACTTACCACCTGGACTAAGTGATCAAGCACAGTGATGACACACATTGATGTTTTTGAAAAAGCAGCAGTTGAAGGCTAGCTATTCTTCCTGTAAGCTCTTCTTGTCCCGTTTGGCATCCAGCAGTGATCATAGTATCCCTTCTAGGTTAGGGTAAAACAGCTTGTAAGTATTTTATACAGTAGTCTCCAGAATTAAAAGCTAGGTTTAAAAAATTAAGTAGTCCAGCCCATTGCTTCTCTCCAGCCCATCCATAGGCTATTATAGGCACCCAAAAAACTATATAAAGCTTATGCACTACAAAAAGTAAGATTCCCTTGACCTCTATTTCTACAAACTATTTGGCACCCTCCCTTTGAGCTGAGGGATTAAGTTGTTCTGCTCAACTAGCAGGCAAGAAAGCTTTGTGAGGCTTTTTGGCACTGCACAAGCTGGCCACCGCAGCACAGGCCCAGAAGACAAGCCACCTCTTTGAAGATAGGAATGGCTCACATCAGTGATTTGTTTCACATCCAGGGTGGTGTCAGGATAACCCCACATCTCACGCTCCTCACAAATAGTTCTTCACACAGGTAGGGTGAGCCACTTACAGACTCGGAGATGCAAAGCTTGGGCACTTACAGGCTGAAACGGCAGCTACTGGTACAACAGCTATGGAAGCCCAGCACATTGATGTTCATCCAGTACAGCCACAGCATCCTCACATGTGATCAGTGCCATGCCATTAGCTGCCAAGCAGTCCATGCCACGGAGTAACAAACTATTAGGAGATCTTTTTTTAAAAAGCAACATAGTTTCCAAAGCCTGTTTATCCCAAAGCATTGCTGGGGTTGCACACACCACCCCTTTCTCGGTCAAGGCACTTCCACCACAGTAGGTACACAGTCATCTTCTTGTAACAGGACACATCAAAGAGCAGCCATGTGGCCCGTTTGCCTTTAGCTCCTGCAACACCTGAGCACAGCCTCCTGCACAGGACTTGGGTCCCCAGCTGGACAAAGCCCTGTTTTGCAGTCCACAGGAGGAAGAACTGCATTTTCAGGGCCCAGCATGGCCAACAGCTGACTTCAGATGTCCATCACAGGGGAAAAAAGCATCTTTAATCACATGTGATCAATCAAACAGGAAGGTTTTGAAGGCAGCAGTCAAGGCTGTCAACCCACAGCTGTGTTACAAGCACCACACAGCTACAGCTAATCTCTATTTTTGGTAACACCAAGGGTCTGAGAGTTTTTCAAGATCAGCTGATAAAACAACTGGTGACTAAGCATATCAGATCCTCTCCCACAGGCACATACGTCTCCTAATATGGCAGGCTGTAGGGCCACATTTCCTGTCACCACAGTTGCATTTTCATTGCCAAAACACCCTTTCTGCTTCCAACAGGAAGAACCTCACACTACAAGGGTGCGTGCAAGGAGAGGACTCCATTTCCTGCAAGCCAACCACTCCACTTCCCAACAGGCATGGGCCAGCTTTGCAAGGAGAACCCTGCAGCTGCAGTACAGCCTACTAAAAATTAATACTAGAACATATTTTGAAAAAGCCTTTTAACACTAGGCAAGCAATACAAACCAGCCACCACTACATAGCTTGGACAGACGATATAAGCACTGTAGTGTTTCCCTGGAGACTAGCAGCTTTATAGAAGAGGAAGGAGTAGCAGCACTGAAAAAAGACACATGAGCAACAGCTCCTGGTCCTTTGAGCATCTGGAGAGCCAGTTATCCGAGTTGAGGCAGGGAAGGCAGCCCTTTACGCCAGAGATGCTTCCCTGACTATAAGACCACTGTCAGCAGAGCACAGCACATCTGGTTTTGCTGGGAGGCTTATGCAGAGCTACATGGAGCCATATTTCTTCCACCTTTCCGTACACCTCATGTTCAGACCAGCTCCCAGGCCTGCAACATGCCAGCAACAGTTAGTCAAATCAGGACTTTGTCCCTGGGTCAATAGTAAGGCCCTAGCTTCTCATAGCCTGAATAACTGGGCCACTCAGGAAAGAGGCCGTAGGAGCACCGAGGGCTCCCAAACTGGTCGAAGGCGCTGACGAAGTCAGGGCCCCGCGGGGGGCAGATGGCTTCCTGGGCAGACTTCAGTTCTGACCGTATGATCCTGTAATTTGTGCCCCTGTTGCTGTCCCAGTACACCTTCCCATTGCACTCAAAGGAGATGGCAAACTCAACTCTTTCGTGGGACTGAATTCCCTCAGGCAAGCTGATGTCAAAGGAAAATGTGTCCCTATCTGACCCTCCGTACGTATCCTTGACATACTGGCATGGGTAATCTACAAAGTTTTTCCAGGTGTCAAATGTCATCCTGATTTTCACAGTCTTTTCAAAAGCGAGATTCTTCACCTTCACTGTTCCCACAACGGATCGCTCCTTTAGCATACAGTTTTCAAGGCAGACACAGTCTGCCTGGAGGCGGTTTCTGAAGTCCAGGTAGTCCACAGAGGGCTGAACAAAATCCAGGACAAAGCTGTCCCTCTCCACCGTTGTCAGGCCCACAATGTTGTCTATCAGCTCAGTGATGTTGAAAGGAATATCTAGCGGATCGTCAAACTCCGAGAACACCTTCACCATTGTCAGAGCAAAGCCTCTGCTATCTGCAAACGACACCCTCTTCTTCACTTTGTTGTGCGTGAAGGAGTTTGCTGCCTCTTCTGGCCCATTCAGCGTGGTCTTGGTGCTCAGCTGGATGCAGGGCCGCAACGGCTTGCTTGGCTTCGGAGCAATTTTGCAGGCACACTTCTCCCTTCGCAAGGGTGAAGAGCACAGGTACAGCTGCATTGCTACATCCACAGCCATTGCTTGTTTGTGAGGAAAATAGTCTAATACTCTGGAAGATAAGAAGAAGGGTCAGTTGATGTTAGAGAGGCATTTTAATATGACTTTTGACAGAGAAGTGCTACACCACTTCCTGCCAGCCATTTCAAAGAAACTTGCTTCCATCCACCCCACAAGCTCCTCAAGCTTAAAGGCAGGTACTTGCATGGTGTGATTTACAGACATGGTGAGAAACATGCTACAGCAGAAGTGGCAGGACCAGAGCCCGTTGTGCCCTTAAACAAGATCTCTTCCAAATGGTGACTGTCCCTGCAGCAATTGAAGACACACACAAGCACTGTCCTGCTAAGGTAGCAATAGCAGGCTCCACAGCATTTCTGACCCAGAGCAAAGCCCACACCTCAGTCCTGCTGATGTCCACAAAAACCAGAAGTTATCAAACTTCAATGCTACATAAAGCACTATTCCTGCTGCACTCCCCTCCCTCTAGGAGAGACTCTCCCCAGGGCATAGGGCGCTTTTGTAGGGGCAGGAACTCCGTTTGTCACAAGCCACTGTACACAACTGACCTCACCTTTCGTAAAACACCAAATATCTGGTATTTTTAGAGGCTAAAAAGCACTTGTTTTGTTGAACTTCATACTTTGCTCATCACTATCTCCCAGAACTGCTCCATCTAAAATGCCTGCAAGTGGTATTGTAAGGATAGCAACAGTCTGATACAACAGCAGGGTAGAGACTCAGCTGACATAGCTCCACACCTACAGAGGAGCTGGTTTCCTCCCACTACTGCACTTTAAAACACGTCAGCTCAGATGGCCCAGCAGATTTCACCTCCAGCGCGGAGTTCATCCCTCAAGCCTCCACAGTGCTCGTGCTGAGCCCCTGGGAATCATCCATATAGTCACAGGGCTCTGCCAAACACAACTCACCTACTCAAGGTTGACCAAGCCTTTGGAAACAAGTCCTTCCCCAGGAAAACACAGGCTGTGTGTCCTTTCACCACAGCCTCCCTGCTTCCAGCCCGTTCCTCCAGGGATGCAGCACCATTCTTCTCCATGTACCCACTCTAGGGCAGCTCCCACCTGGCACCCTGCTAGATGTAGCCCTGGAGTTGCCTCTGCAGCCAGGCAGCTCCCAGACCATCGCACCTATTGCTCCTGCCCTTACACTGAGGTTAGGCTGGAGGGTCTTGGCAGAATCTCTTTGTCCTGGCTCTGGATAAACTGCTGGACAGATTTATCATACACATTCCCCTTAAGTCAACTGCGTTACTGCTGACCTTAAGCACAGAGTATTCCCTTAATAAAAATTCCCTGTTTGGCTGCAGACCAGGCTCCAAAGCTGCTCCCACCCCACAGAGCGGAACGAGCCAGCAGCAGTAGCAGCAACCATGTGACACAGCAGAGCTCCTGCTGCCAAAGCCACATACAGCCAGCTCTAGTACTTGATCGTCATTCCCGTGCCAAGAAAAAGCAAGAACTACGCTCTCCAATTCATTGCTTTAACTCCCCACCCTGCAACACCAACAGAGCAGCTCTGAGCGGGCTCTCACAGCATCCATTCAGCGGGGGCATCTGTTTATTCAGAGCACATGTGCCAAGGCTCGCTTCCCAACACACCCACCAGCCAGCTCCTACTGCATTGCCTCCTTCCTGCTCAAGGGCAGCTATACAAGACAGACAGCAGATCCACCTGTCTGCTAACACCGTTCTGCTCATCCCTACCTGGTTTTGCCAAGTTTTTATTCACGCACACTTTATATAGGTCATTTCCTCCTTTAAATTAATGCAGCCTCCAATGCTTCTGCCTTACTTGGGCCAGTTTCATCTGCATTGCATCTTTTCTTAGGAAAATTTATTCAGCTGAATTCCCGTAACTGCTGAGAAGTCAGGTTTCTTAGTAAGCATTGGTTATTCACCATTTTTAGAATGAAGAGGCATGAAATATCCAGCCTGATTTGCATTACCCGGAGCTTTTTTCCAAGCTAAGAACAATAGTAAGAGCTTCTCATACCTACTATTAGGTTGAGATGTGTGCTTGTACGAACTGTCTTTTTTCAGCTCATTTGATACCCCAGACACCTCTTTCTGCTCTTGAAAGCCTGCTAATGGCCAACTCACAGCCAGCAGAGGAAGGTTTCCCTTTTGGGGCTAGTGTTGGCTGTCTTGAACTTCAGATGCTTTGAAGGTGGCAGCAGGGAAATATTTTTGAGAGCGCACACAGGAAAGGGAGCTCTGGGAAGCAAGGGGTGAAGGCAGGCAGCCCTGCACAGGTACAGGGGCCAATTCCTTTCCCCGTCCTTTCCGAAGGAGGACAGACCAGATTCTCCCTGTGGACATCTTCCCACAACTTTACCCTCTCCAGAAGGGGATGTCACCGCTCACACTTCCCTCCTCTATTTCTAGGAAGAAGGAAGTCAGAGCAAAGGAATTATTTACACCTACACGTATCAAACCCCTTCAATTGCCTCCAGCCTGCTCCCAGCACTGTTGGGGAGCAGGGGACCCTCTTGCAGAGGGCTGGACAGGCAGCAGCTGCTAAAGCCACAAGTTTTTAGAGGTGACACACTGCAAGATGAAGCAGCGCTCGGGCTTTCTGCCGTCTCCTCCTCCTCCGCTCCGCTTCAGGAAAGGCCGAGCTGTTCCGAGGGCAGCTCCCACAGACATTTACCGGAGGTCCGGCCGATACAATCCCCCCGCTGCACCCCGTCCCTTCTGCTCTACAAGCCAAACCCGCGCTGCAAACCCGACGCGACCCCGCCAAGCCGCCCGCCACCACCGCGGCTCCGGGACGCCCCGGCGAGCACAGGGGGACGCAGCAGGGCAGAGCCCGGCGGATGGACGGCCCCATCGCCACCGCTCCCGGCTCACCCGGGCAGCCAAAGCCTGGGGGGTTCCCCTGGAGCTCCCCTCTCCTCGGTAGCAGCACCGCACCGCGACCCCGCACCGGGGGAAGGCAAACGGCAGCAGGTCGGGACGCTCCTGCCGGCAGCAGCAGTACACGAGCCCCGGCGGGGCCATACCTGGTNGACCCGGCGTGGGCTTCAAACCCCGGGGACCCTGTCCTTTGGCGGAGGAACCTCGCCAAGCCGGCCCCCAGCGAGGCTCCCTTGTTTTGGCGAGAAGGGACCGGCACGGTGTCAGGGCTCGGATGCTCCCAGCCCCAGGCCGGTGTCACGGTGCTGTCCTCACCGGCCCAAGAGGACAGAGCGGGGCGGGGCGGACGTCGCAAATGAGCAGAGATAAGGGCGAAAGCTGCAGGAATATGTTCTTGAGGCAGGAAAGCCTTTTTGGGAGGCGCTGATCTTGTTTGGGTGCGCCGGGACGGGTGGGGAGGAGGGCTACTCACACGGCCACGACTTGTGACCAAAGTGCCGGCTGGTGCTGGGGAGAAAACGCTAGAGGACACTCCAGAATCCTCTTTCCAGACAATATTTGCAAGTATGGAGTGGAAAAAAAATTACTTTCTCATAGAGGTGAGTTACAGTAGAAAGAAACACAGCTGTCACAGAGACCCTTCCCAAGGGAGCCCCTGCCCGGGCACAGCTGGGAAGGTGTTTCCCGCACCCTGAAAACATCTGTCGGGTGAGGCAATGCTTTGGCACAGCCCCCCGCTGCTTTGCAGGGCCGGCTGGGCCAAGGGGTCCTGCTGCCAGTGCCCGTCTCGGCTCCTCGGGAGGGCTTCTGGGTCCGCGTCGGCAGAGCCCGATGTCCTCACCCACACGGAAGGTGGACACAGAACTGGCCACCTCGGCGGGGAAGCAGCTCTGGGGACAACTGCTGCCTCCCTGGGCGAGCAGCGGAGGCTGTAAAGCCTGCTGCAAGGTGGGGATGGTGCATCTACCTTCTCCCCACTGCAACAGTGGGGATAATAGTATTTTCCTCTTTTTGTGCCACATCTGGCCTCTAACTGCACAGCTGCGAGCAGTGCTGCACACTCTCGACTCCCTGAGAGAGTACAAAAGCAGGATTGAAGTGTCAACATTTGTTTTCAATTAGCTTGTGGAAACACACACAGCTATTGTTAAAGCCAGAGACTTCCTGCTGGAAGCTGCCATTTCAGAAACATATTACTCTGCAAGGCAAAAGGGTTTTGCTGAGTGGGGAAAAAAACCCGTGCTGTTTTTTGTTTTAAAAGCCCTTTTCAGATAAAGGCAGTGATAAGATTTAAAATGGGGGAGAGAGAGCTGAAAGGTGTGTCTACTGCAGGAGACTTGCAGACTTCCAGCAATATTTTATGTGCCCAGGGTATGGTGGGATTTCAGCACGTGTGACTTAGTGACAGGGTTTACAGCAGGGACGAGGGAACCATGTTCAGATTCACCCAGCAGCAATAGGCAGAGACACAGTAAAGTGGTCACAGCCCATGGGCCTTCTCCATTGCTGCCTCCCCTTATCCAGGCAGGGCCACTGCTGCCTGGCTCAGCGTCACTGATCTTGGGACACCAGAGAGATTCAGGTGGAAGTGGTGAGTTTAACAGGATGAGCCCAAAAATCAGGAAGCCCCGACCTGACTTATACTTGCTGCTTTGCCCTGACATAGGTTTCTCCTGCGCATTGCTGGCTGCTCAGTACTACGGAGGTGCTGGTGGAGATGTGGGTTAGCCTCTGAGCGGTGTAGGTTTTGGCCAGCCCCCCCAGCGCCAGGGAAGGAAGGCACACGAGGTGGCTGAGGGTGCGTTTCTGCCCCGCGATACAAGCCCTGTTTGCCATGAGCAGGGCAGGGTGTTTCACAACTGCTGCTCCATGTTTGCTCCCAAAGCAAAGGTAGGTGGAAGCCAGGGCAGGGTGTTGTGGCGGGCTGTGGACACAGGCTCTTATCTTTGGGCAGCTGAGATAGTGGCTATATTTAGCTCTGTGCTGGGTCCTTGCACAGTGGTCTTTGTGATTTCCCCACAGCTTTACACCCCTCCTGCCTTGCTGAGGGACAACGAAGAGCTTGCTCCATGGCATGGGGAAGAGGCTCCAGGGGTGTTTCTCCCTGAGGAAACGTTGCAGAACCAGTCCCATCCATGATAGACAGCTCTGGAAGGAGGGTCCCACTCTTCCATCTGGTCTGGGGTTTATTCCTAGTTCAGCTTCAGGATTTACCCCTGGGACAGGATGTGGTGGCGGCTCCCGCACCCCTGGGATGCTGCAGGAGGGGAGGCAGAGCTTCTTCATCTCTCCTGTGGGTCAGCCCTCCTTCCCCACCACACTCCCTCAAGACCCACCTCTACCAGCAGGCTTGAGTAGGTCCTTGAGGACCCTTCCTGGTCCTGCCACCTCCTCTGGTGTCCTGTTAGAGGCAGGGGTGGATGGAGCATCTTCTCCCCCCTGTCGGGAACCAGCAGGATGCTGCAACAGCTCTGCCTCCCAGCAGCCGGCCACCGTGCAGCCCCATCAGGGAAGGGCAGCAGGGCTGGGGGTGTTGTGCAATGTGTCCACACCACAGCAGGCTGCGGGGCCAAGGCTCAAGGACGAGTGTTGTAAACCGCTGGAGCGGCTGATGTAACAGCCCTGCCCAGAGAGCTGCACCGGGGCTGCTGGCATAGAATCATAGACCCATAGAATTGCATAGGTTGGAAGGGGCCTTTCAGATCCCATCCCACACCTTGTGCCCTCTCCAGATCAGCAGCCCCCTCCTGCTACCTTCTTCTCCCCACCACCCCAGCTGCCATCCCCCATCACTGCTGATGGGCACAGGGGCTCCAGCCCCCTGTACCTCCCTCCACACCCAACTGCAGCCCCAGTTTGGCCGGGAGAGCCCGGTGGTGTGGTCTGGGGGGAGATCTCCATCCCTGGCTGCTGGAAGTCCTTGGGGCAGCAGCAAAGGTGCCACGCTGCTTGTACTCGCTGCAGCAGCCCATGGAGGCAAATGGTGCCTGCCATGGTGGTGCGGCTGATGCTGTTGCAACACTGGCGCTTGCCAGCAATTTCCAAATCATCAGGGCTGAGAAACTGCTGCTGCCTTTGAGCCAGGCCGTGATGCTTGCACCAAGCAGAGGAGGGTTTTTTTAAAAGTCCACCTGTGACAAGGCTGTGGGGGTAACTCTGGAGTAATTTGAATCAGATGTTGCCTCATATCAAAATGCAAAGGGAGAAACTAATTTTGGAGAAATTTTTGTCATCAAGGGCATGTGGTCAGGGAGGAAAGCCTGACCGAAACAAAAGAGGCTATTTTGGGCAGCACAGGGGTACAATGGGAGAGGCAGCCAGGCCAGTGCAGTGCAGTGCCCCAGGAGCGATGGCCATCAGCAGCATGATGTACCATCCTCCAGAAAGGATGTCTCCATGTCTGTGTCTGTCTGGCCCTCAGTCCTCCCTTGTCCCTTCTTGATGTACCGGTGGGTTTCAGCCACGCTTGACAGGGGGAAGCTTACAGACCCCTTTTAAGTTTTGTGAGAATCAACAGCTGGTGGGGAGAGAGCCAGTGAACATCCTCACCAAGCAAAAGTGGAGTGGGGCTTGGCTGCGGTGGCCCGCTGGGCAGTTGGTGTCTGCACCAGCTGGCCAGCCGGCACTGACAGCCACTTGGCCAGCTATAGCACGTGTCATGGAGCTGGTCTTGGAGTGGTGGAGAAAGCTGAGATAATGAAAGCAGAAGAGAGGGACAACATGACAGAAATCTGTAGGAAACAAAGCTTCTCTCGCTCTATGATTCACCAGCCAAATCAGTCTTAGCTGCAACTGTGTGCTGAGGTCTGACGTGTGTTGCTTGGGAGCTACTTGTGGTCCTAGGCCCCTGTCCAGCTCCTGTTGGGTCACAGCAAACACAGCTCCACCAAAGAAAGGACTTGAGAAGCCCTGTCAGCTGATGGGATGCCCTTATTTTATTTCCATAGGTCTACAACTCCTGTGGCCATCCCAGCAAATTAAGCAAAGAGCATTCAGTGTGCCCCAGTATCAAAGGCAATCCTGCTCTCTGTTAAGGCTCTTGACTGCGCTTTGGGGACCTGTGCTCCAAGGCAGAGCCCCCCTGCTTCTCCTGTCTCTGTACAGAAATGAAGGGTTACTTTAGTACATTGGCTGCAGGCCCAAGTTAGGATATTTACCTTGGCATGGCTCCCTTTGGATCTCATATGAGCTCATGGTCAAAGCACCCCAAGGAACATGTACTCTGACCTGCTGAAGAACATGTCACTTTCCCTTCCAGCCCAGCGTGCACAGAGAAGATAGTGTGGGGACAGATGCAAAGCCTGGTCTGGTACTGTGTGTTGTCGAAAAAGACTGGGTAGTATAAAACTGGTTCTTAATAATAAAAATTCCCAGCAAGACAGACCATGAAAATCCTTGCAAAAAAGGGAGGTTACGGGGGAGGAAATGAATGCAAATAAGTTACTACTTATTTGCCTTAAGTCAAATTTGCCTTATAAGCCTTAAGGAAAGCTGGTCCCCACAGAGAAAAAGGGAATGTGTTTCCAGTGAAGGAAGAGCCCAAAGAGCAGCACAAGGAGACAAAATGACAGTAGAGTGACCAAATGACAGGTTGGCAGGAACAACAAAGAGGTAAGTCCTTGGCCAGGCATACAATGTGCTTGTCAAAAATGTTATAGCGGTGCTAAGGTGAGGCACTATATGCAGGGTACCAGCTTAAAACAACCTCTTCCCCAGAGATTGGGACCCAAAACTGGGTGAACCCCTCCAAGAAGAGAAGGGTACCTCCTGGTTTCTCAGCATCTATGATGTTCTTTTCAGAGAGCTGCTCCAAGACTTTGCTTTCATGCAGTCTACAAATTTCATTCCCATCAGTGAAGTCCTGGAAAAATCATAGCAAAAGAAAGGAGGTTGGTTGTCTGCCCCAAGATTGCACACATCAGTGCAACAACTGTGTACCCATCCTTACTTTTTTTTCTTGGGAGCATCACTTCACCTACTGAACATGCACTGTGGAGGTGTCTGGCTTGACCTCCTAGAAACTTTTCTGTGTTACGCTTCAGTTGATGCAGAGAAACACAGTGGCTTTCCATGCCTTCTGCTGCTTGCTTGAAACCAGGAGTACCTGGTTGAGAAAATTCAATGTGGGGAAAAAAAAAAAAAAATTGTCTGTAAGCAGTACGTGCCCTCCTACCTGAAGGGAAAAAGGAGCATAAACACACACCCTGGACTAGAACCTCAAATCTTACAAATTCCCTGTGTGCCCTTGCAGGAGAGGGACAGCAAGGGCTGGGCTGGAGGGGCAAGAATATGAAGAGGAATCGGGGCTATTCCATCAATACACCAATGTGATTGCAGAGACCAAGGGGTGCTCAGCTCCGCTCAGGCAGCCTGAACAAGTCCAACTGCATTGACAGCTTGCCTGGTTTGCACCATACAAGTGTCCCACTGGCTGGACTTGGATATGCCCTAGATGAACAAGTCATAGTGAAGCAATGCAAGTTTTAACTTTGGTGCCCTACAAAGACTGCAAACCTTATTTGGCGGGACACATGTCTTGGGAACTTGCATGTATCCAGGCCTGGGGACTCAGAGACCTTATCTTTGCATGAGAGACTGTGCTTTGCCTGAAAGTCACTTGTATGCTGATGAAGGCTGAGACAGAAAAGGCCAAACAGAGGGGTGCATGTAGTTCTTGATAATAAATGCAATCCTAAGCTCCTTTCAGGCGTTCATGCCCTTCATCTGAGCCTCTGTCAGTATCCAGGCTCTCTCAGCTCAGACAGAGAATGGTTCGTCCCCCCATGCAGCATTTTATCTCATCTTAAAATTAGTGTCAATGAAAGATGGGATCCATTACTGTCCAAACTTGCCTATCTCTGTGCATTCACTGTAGAGGGAATCTGAAAAGCAGCAGGAACAAGATGGATGACTTTTAAATTGTATCTCAAAGGCAACGTCAACGGTAAAGGCAAGAGCTGAGTGGAGGGTGCTGGGGAAGGAGGTCACCTGGAGCTACTCCTGTCATCAGCCTTTGCATTCTATGAAAACATTTTTCAAGTGTAACCTGGCCTTTTTATTTGGAAGCTTTAATTTAATCCCAGGAAAAAAAAAAAAAAAAAAAAAACCAAACAAATAAACCAAAAAACTGGTGATATTCAAGGATTTACGCAATTATCCAGAAACTTGAAGAAACTGATGGTTAGCAAAAATTACCCCTCTCTGGGGTTCCTGTGCTTCTGAAGTTGCACATGAAATGCCGCTAAGTAGGTCACTTGAGATCCCAGTTTTGGTGCATACAAGTAAGTCCACTGTCTGCAGGTAGATTGGCGTTGCCTCCTCTCCTGAGTGCTCAGGATCCTGCAGAGACAGCTCTCTCCCTGCCTGATCTCACAAGATCGAGCTAATCTCATCTGCATCTGTCAGGGATCAGTTATGCTCAGTATCTTTGCACCGGAGGAAGGACTTCTAAACTTGGATCGGACAAGGCAGAATTTAGGAAATATGCCTACAGACAAGAGACACGCCCAGGTCGGGAATAGCTCTGACAGGATCTGGAAAGCAGGCTGGTTATTCAAAGGAAGCCTGCTGCTGGCTCTGGTCGAGAAGGAGGAAGTCAGACCATCGGACAGTAAGATAAGCAGCGTTCCAGTGCTGACAGCTGGGAATAGCACATGTCCCAAGCCCATGAAGCCTGTGGGAGTTTTTGGCTGTCTCCTTCATCCCTTCTCTTCTAGTCTTTGCTCATCTCCTATTACTGATCTGCCCAGCTTCCCTCTGCTGCAAGTGGTGGCATGCGGAAGACAAGGGTGCTGCCAGCCTTGAGCAGCGACCGCTGGGATCCTGCGGTGGCTGAAAACCAGCGTAAAGAAAATGCACGCCCCTCACAAAATTAAAACAAACTGCTTAGCACTCATCAAGTTTCCCTGGATGCCACTGTTCCCGAGCAGAAGTTAAAGTGCTGGAAGGCAGATCAAGGTGGTGCAGACACAGCAGATGGAGAAGGAGAAGGTTGTTGGCTTTGTAAGACGGGAGACTAGCCTATAATGATCTGAACCAGGTGGCACCAGCAAAGCTGGGAAAAAAATAGCAATAGCCAGGGGCTGTAGGAAAATCAGAAAGTTGAAATAAATACAATGGTTCTGAAAGTCATCACAAGTAGGCTGGGAACTGGATTTGCTGACTTAGCTGCTTCCGATAAAGGAGAGGCAAATCTAGAAGAGGAGCAATAGTGCACAGCAGCTGAATGTCCCCCGGTGACCACTGTGTTTTGGATGACTGGGTTTTGAGACAGGAAGTGAATGCAATATTGCTTTTTCACATGTTGTGCAAGGAGACAGCAATGTGGCATCAGTGTGACTCTCACGTATGCATGGGCATACACATACACATGTACCCGCACGGACATACTCCTGCACAAAGATGTGCATGCAAGGGTTAAGAATCTGTCTGTATGGAAAGATGCAAGAGTTCAGCGTTACGCCCTATGCTCAAATAAGCTCAGGGAGTGGAACATCATCTACTGTTGAGCTCCTCAGTTGCAGAGAAAAAAGAAACCTGGTCCCGCAGGTTTTGATCTGTCTTAGGTTTTGATTTTTTTATACCTCCAGAACTGCAATGATAACTTGGGTGTTTTTTTCTGAAAGCCAAATGCCACTTGGTCTCTACTGATAAACCATCTTTCCTAATCTTTCAAAAATACTTTGATCCCCACTGCATTAGTCCAATTTTGTGCAGTACCACTCCATCAAAACTAATAGTGCGATGCTGAAAAATTGCAGGCAATACCAAACTCTCTGCACTAATTATTTCCATTTGTGTAAGGGTCACTTCAGAACCTGTCTCCTGGGTCTCCTGTGATGTTCAGGCTCCCACTGTGGCAACAGCCTGTAAAAGACCAAACACTGTGTTTCTGAAGCTGGTTGCTGTAACCTTATCATCTGAGACTCACAGAGCACTTCGGATCTCGTCGGCAGCATGTCCCAGAGACAGGAAGGTGCTGTCACATCCTGGAGAAGGGCAGTATATCTAGGCTGGATGCCCCATAGAGGGCTGACCCACCTCAAACCCTGCCAACTTTCTCAGCTCTTGTTGATTGCGTGATCTTGAAATGACTTCAAGTCCAGGCTTCCAACTTTCTCTCCCTCAAGGTCATTGCTGGTTGGATCCTCCATGGGAGCCCTTACAAGGCCTAGTGCAGCTCAGGTCGTTGCTGATGTAAGTTGGGTTTGAGCTATTTGACAGTTTTGGGACAACTTTTGTAGCCCCCAGTCCCACAGCCACTAGACTTATGGTTGCGGTGGGGGTTTGCTCAGGTAAGGGATTTGCTTGGATCCTCCAAAGGGTAGGCAAAATTAGCTCAATCAAATCAAAGAATCAAGTACTATTTGATTAACAGCTTAGCCCAAGCTGTTTGTGGCCTCCTCAACAGCCAGGGCCTGATACAGGCTCTGCAATGACACAATTTGGGCTTTGCACCATTCTCATGCAAGGAACCAAGTGCCACACGTGCAGGATGGAGCTATTCTGGCAACAAAACTGCCGCCAAGCTTTTTAAGGCCTCTGCTTAAACATGAGCTAAGGCAGCTATAAATAGCAGCCGGTGGCCCCTGGTTAACCCAGGGGCTTTGATCATGGAGCTGGCTCCACGTGTCAGTGCTGGGCTGGTCTTGGCCTCAGCTCTCACACCAGGTGGGGGCCAAGTTCGTTAGTACTCCTGGCTCATTGCTGCCTTGTAGTCTGGGTAATGGGGGTGGGAGGGGGGAGGCATATGTTTCATCAGACACCCATAAATATGAAAATGTGTATTTATATATTATACAGCAATAAATGTTTGAACATAACTGCAATATACAGTTTTTAATAGAAAATACAAAGCATAAATTACAAATTAAGACTTAAGTGCAAAGCTAACTGTAGAGATTTCTAAAGTTAAATAATATATTTTTAAAAAGTCTCTAGATAAAGGGTTGGAGGCAGCTGCCTCAGGGCAGGGAGGGTGCTTGACACCAGCACTGCAAAGCAGGCAATGTCTCCATCCGGTAGGGATGCTGCAGCAGGCAGTCTGTCACAGGCCTGAGGGCTGCGTATTACGGTGCTGCTGGCCCCAGCATTTCTTGTCTGTGTAAGCATGCATCCTATTTATTGAGTGGACTTCCTTTGTTTTGCAGCCCACTCTTGCTATGGCCTTACGATCAGACGGCATGGTTGTGATATGTCAAAGGCATTGCACCGCACTCCAGCTTTAATTGCCTTTTCTGGGTCATTCCAGTGTTTGAGGCTCTTAAATCATCATCAGGGCTGTGTTCCCCACTGCCGGACACTGCTGAGGCAGTGCATGGACCACTGTGTCCAGTCTGGGCTCCTGGTAGAAGAGAAATGGTGACAAGCTGCAGCCCAGCAGCAGCCACCAGGTTGGCAAGAGTGTGGAGCACATGGTGTTTAAGGAGAGACCGAGGTAGCTGGGCTTCTTCAGCCCAGAGGAGAGATGGCTGATGGGGCTGCAGATGCATCTTCCACTGCCTGAGAGGTAGACAGAGAATGCAGAGCCAAACCTTGAAAGGACAAGAACCAACAGGCACTTCTGCAACACAGGGACCTCTGATGGAATAGGTGGAAACCACTCTGCTCCAGAAGAATGGGGCAGCAGTAAATCATAGAATCATAGAATCATAGAATTGTTAGGGTTGGAAAGGACCTTAAAGATCATCTAGTTCCAACCCCCCTGCCATGGGCAGGGACACCTCCCACTAGATCAGGTTGCTCAGAGCCCCATCCAGCCTGGCCTTAAAGGTGGTGACATCGCTGTCCTTGGGGACCATCAAGCCTCACCTGCATGCAGCCCTAAACATCCTGATCTGACAGTTAGGGTGGCCCTCACATGAGGAGTGGGGAGGGGATGGACACCTCCAGACCTCCCTTCCACATAAAGCTGTCCATGATTATATGATTATATTATATTTCCCCATTTGAAACTGTTGTTCCCATTTGAAACTGTTGCCCCCTGAAAGCATTGATGACTACTGATCACCCTGATGTGCTCTGTGGGAGTTCATAGACCCGTCTCAGGGGACCAAGGCTCTTGCAGGAACAGGTGAAAAACCACAGCGCCTAAAATTAAGAGTATGTGATAAAATGAGCAAGTACAGAATGATGGGAGGCAGATAAGACATGGAGAACTCATTTATCAGTGTGGTATGGAATCCATTATTATGTGTCTAAGAAAGAAAGAAAGAAAGAAAAAAAGGAGAAAGAGAAAGAGAGAGAGAAAGAGAGAGAGAGAGAAAGAGAAAGAGAGAAAGAAAGAAAGAAGGAGAGAAAGAAGGAAAGAAAGAAATAGAGGAAGGGAGGGAAGAAAGAAGGAAGGAAGGAAAGGAAGGAAGGAAGAAAAGAAAGGAAAGAAGAAAGAAAATGAGGATGACTCAAAATGGTTTAGTAAAGGTCTCAAAGCTCTTGCGGACAGGAAGTAGTAGATGAGCGTAAGCTCACTACACTGTCTTAGAGCAAAGCCTTTCCTTTAATTAATTTATTACTAATATAAAATTGTCCTAATCTGTAGGAAGCAATCAAATATGCTAAAGCCAATTAATCCTAATCTAAGGTAAATACACACATCTCTTCCCAATACGGAAGTATCTTATTCTGCATAAAGCAAATAAACCTATCTGTGGGCTGTGCGCAAGGGATCTGGCTCACAGACCTTTGCCCACAGTGCACCATGTGGCTCTTGCACCTCTGCAAATTCCTGCCTGCCTCAGCTCCCGCTGCCGACCAGATGGGCTGGTGCTGGGCATCACTGTTACCCATGACACACTCAGCTGCTGTCTGTGCTATTCCCTTAAATAAGCTTGGCTGGTTTGTTTCACCGCTCACTCTGATCTAAGACCAACTACGTGAATGAAGATTATATCAGAGACCCTGTCATCCATCAGCTGCTAGCATTGGACCACTCAAATTTTTTTCCATTTGTGAAGGAGGTGTACATAAAATGTGCAACTCCTGTCACGGAAGCTTGTGGATGCTAAAAACTGATGCGAGTTCAAAATGGGACCAGACGCATTCACAGAAGGAAAAAATGCCACCGTTGCACACAAAGACACTGCCGCCTTTTCAGGAAATCCTTGATCTGCAAATTGAGCTTGCTGGAGAAGTAATCTGGAGAGGAATCACTACAGGCTTGTCCAGGTCTTCTCTTCCTCAGGCCTTAGCTCCCTACCAGACAGGGTGCGGGGGAAGATGGACCACACTTAAGCTTAAGGACTCACAAAAAAGCTAGTGCCACAGATACATTGGCATTTCTCCCTAGAAATCTTCACAGAAGGTAAAATCCCACAGGCAGAGGGACAGCTGCAGGGCAAAGAGCAAGGCTGCCCAACTCCTCCTCCCAACCCAAGGGCTCCCATGTAGAAATGCTCCTGGGGTTTGCAAATAGCTTGAAATCACCTGTGGGGACAGGTAGTGACTGGTCATCTTGAGGTGAAGCTTCCCCCACCACGTGCTTCATCTGGAGAACCCAGGCAGCATTGGTAACTTCAACCACCCTGTACTGAGAGAGCTGGGACCGGCAACGAGGGCACTGGTGAGCATCACTGGTGTAAAATTCAAAGCTGCCTGCCCTGTGGCAGGTGAAATGAGCCTCTGCTTGATAATAAACAGGGCCATGAGAAGTAGCAGCCTGAGAATCTGCGATTTCTGTGATCCTTTGAGCAAAATACCAGTTTATCATCCAAAAGCTGCCCTTTATGTCATCGCTGGCACCCCAGATTCTGAGCAGTGGGGTCAGTGTGTGGGCAGGGAAGGCCCCAGATGTGGCCTAGTGGCATTTGAGCTCAGGGGCTCAAGTGTCTAGAAAAAGCCTGATAAGAGCCAGGAATTCAAGTGGTCCTAAAATAGTGATAAGGGCAGCTGGGGACTGCCTCATTTGGACACAGGGGCTGGGGCAGTGGGGCTTGGTATGCAAGGAGGTGGCACCTGCCCCACGCACTCAGTGTCACATTTCACTCCTGAGGAGACTCACATGGTGCTGCGACTCAAACGCACCACAGAGACCATCCTTTGCCTGCCCTACTCGGAGCTGCAAGAGGAAAGGGGTCATTTTCCCAGGCAGTCCCCAGAGTTTGAACTCCATGGAACCCCTGGGTGATGAGGAGTGGCCCTGCCTGCCAAGCCACGCATGCTGGACTGCTTTGCCCGGTCCAGATGCTTGCTGGCCGTGTTTCTTACTGCTTCCTAGAATGCCAGGCAGCCCGTCAAATTGTGTGGCATGTGCCCTGTGCTTCCAATGCAAAAGCGTTGCTGTCAGAATGTCATCCAAGAGGTCACCAAGCTTGGCCACTGAGGTAGGACCCCAGAAGCTCCACAGCCCTCCCCAGCTCCCTCTGGGACATCTCATGTCCCATGGTGGGGCACAGCTCTACCTGCTGCCCTTCCAAGTTCCCAGGCCTCAGCCTTTACCTCCCTGGGTGAAGTTTTGGAGACACAGGCAGCCATAGCATCCTCGTCATGGGTTGCTACTGTGCTGGCCTGGTTTAGGGAACATCACAGGGAGAGGGGAAGAGATGGTTTTCATAAGTTTCCATGTCTCACAGGACTCTGTGGTGGTGCATATCATCGTCCTGTCCACAGGCAATCTCCTGGAGTCTGGACTGAAGCGTCTGACCCAAAGCCAGTGCAGACGTTGGCGTCAGATCAAGGTGTAAATTCAGTGGCAGATCAAAGTTAGGTTTCAGCTCCAAAAACTGGAGCAGTGACTGGAGAGTCTCTCATGGTTTGCCTTTCTTATGCCAGATGAGTTTTGCTCTTACCAGAGGTTGTGACCCAATTTCTATTTCAGTGACCACGTCCCGCAGTGACCGAAGGTGATCCAAAAAAGGCCCCTGAGCTTTCCTGAGCTCTTTTACTGGGTCATCGGAGATATCTTGATCTATGGGCCCCAGCATGAGATAAAGCATGCTGCTTTCTGGGGTGAGCTAGAGACTGCAAGAGACAGGCATGAGCTGGCACCCGGGAGGAGCGTGCTAGATAAGCTCAGTGCCAAAGTGGCAGCCAGCTGCTGCGTGGTCATGTGACTATGGCTTTTTGGAGGCTATTTTTTAACCTCTAAGTAAACCATGTCCCAACCTTGCTCTCCCTTTTTTTCTTGTGAAAAATCTCCCTCCACATTTTTGAAGTTGTTTAATGGCTTTCAGTCTCAGCCTGGACTCACTTTGGAGGAAAAAGCAAGCAGGTGCTCACATCAAGCAGTTGTAGCCAACAGAGATGTGTTCCCTCTGGATATTGTTGCAAAGCCCCCTGTGTTGGTGGCAGATGCTCTTTGGGGTGCACAGGGCTAACGTCCGATTAGTTCAGTCTTAACTCCAGGCTTCAAACAAACGTGGTGAGCAGATACCTTCCAGAAGATGCCTCCAGCAAGAAGCACTGTGGCCTCCCTGTCATCCATCTGGGGACTTCGACATTTCCCTCTCCATATCTGCCCTCCCTGGGAGATCGCTGATGATCTGCCTCAGGCACAGGCAGCTGCGTCTTATGCAAGTGCCTCTGCACAGCCCTCTCCTTGGGGTGCCTGTCGGCACAGAGTTTAGTCTAAGCCAGACTTCTCCTCTGGGCGGGCCTGGGGGAAGGCAGCGGAAACCCCCATTTCCCTTCTTGCAAATGCAAGAGGAACATGGGAGTCCCAGCTCTGCAGGGGTGGTTGAAAGCCTGGCAAAGAGTCTATTGAGTTGAAGTGCCTGTTTCATATCCAGTGCAAATGCAATGTAAACATGCTGAAAATCCTCTGGTAGCAATCCTCTCCCTGAACTCACGCAGACTTATTGGGAAACCAGCTGCAGACAGTTCCCCAGACTTCTTTCTGCTCCTGGCCCGCTATGTTTCCATGCTATGTCTCTGTACCCTGCAGTGGCCTTCAAGAGCAAAGTGAAACAAGGGCTGAACCTAGCAGTAGAAAGCTTTGCTATCTCCGCAGAAGGGTAGGAAACTGAGCGTGGCTGGGGAGTAGGCTCCAAAAGCCAGAACTGGAGCACCCAGGAATTTCAGACTGAATGGCCTTAACCTTGCCCAATGCTGAGCTGATGGGAATAGTCCCTCTGCTTTGCCCGATGGCAGGACTGTGATGGTGAAACAGGGGATCTGAGGCAGGGTCTTGGAGCTCCGCCTGTGGTAGGTGGCACATTACAGGACTCAGTGGGGCCTTTCCCTGCCTGGCTCGGAGCATCCGCTGACCCTGCATGGGGAGGCAGGAGGGCATGCGTGGGGTCTGTGCTGGCTACCGATCACATGGAGGTGGCATGCTGTGAGTGCTGCCAGCTTCAGGGCTGAAGTCCCAGGTTTATTCTGAGAAGAGCTGCTGTGCAGGGCGGTGAGCTCTGTACACATGCCTCTGCAGCCCTGGAGCACAAAGTCAACACAACCTCCCTGCCAGGCCTTAGGCTGCAGCTGAAGAAAGGAGCCACCATACTCCCATGTCCCTTCCAGGTGGCTGGGGGTTCCCTTATGTGAAGAAGCCTTCCCTGGCTTCCTGCTGGAATGCGGCCAGGGCTTGGCAGGTGCTCAATGGCCTCTCAGGTAGCCTCAGGACATAGCGCAGTGAGTCCACGTCAGAGTACTTGTGCCCTGCCAGGCTGGCATGGCTCAACAGAGACTATGTAACACCAGCCACCCCCAGAGGGGCTAAACCCGAGACTGAGCCTCTTACTTCACCTCTTCCTCCAGAGATAGGTAGGGAGTTTGGGGAAACATCTGGTGGCTGGTTTCGTGGTAGTCCTGCAAGGCCAAGAGCTGCCAAAGTCTCGCTCCTGCTGTTTTACCTTTTGCTGCCAGGCTGGGGCTGTTTAATTAAGCCACAGTTATTTACCATGCCCGCTGGTCCTTGTGCTGTGCTGTGCGCTGCCCTGGAGGCTGCCGGGGCTTGGGGCTCTCGGCAAGGCTGAGAGGCACTGGCAGGCTCAGATAGACTGCGCTCCCGACAGTGTAACCCCAGGGTTATCTCTGGAAAACCAAACAGCCTGGCAGGTTATATGCATGTGTGGCTAATGGGGGAGGAAGTTTCACAGCCCTTAAGCTTGTCCCAGTTACCTTTAATCTCCTATAGCCTTTATCACCGCCCCAAAGGGCCTGAGACAGCCTTAATTGGAGATGGGGGCTGCAATAGTGGATGCCAGGTTAAATATGTGTGTTTTCTTCACGAATGAGGCAATCTGCATCCTGGCGTACAGTAGATACGTGGATAGCTCACACATGCTGAAGATTTTGGGCTGCCCTGTCTTTACCCCTGTATCTCCACACCACACAGTCTGTTCAGGACAGCTTCTCCCCGCAACCATTGGATACAATGCCAATCACACACAGCATCTTCTGCATGACAGCATCCCGTGCACCCTCCCCATCTCCCTCCCAGCCAGCTCAGGCAGTGCTGTCTGCTCATGCCAATGTCATCAGCCCCTTAGTACTTCCCAAAAAGCCACAAGGCCACAGGGAACGTGTTTGGCTGGATCAGTGCAGTTGTACTTCTAGGAAGCAAGAGCCCAACAGTCATGGTCCCAAGGCTCACATGCCTTTGTTTCCCAGGAAAAAAGTAGCCAGGCCATGCATTTGTGCTAGATGCTGCAATCTGTGGCTGCCCAGAGCTCTAGTTTGCAATAGACATGCTACCACAGCCAGCCCCAGGGTTTTCCAAAGGGATTGGCAGTATCAGCTCACTGCAGGAAAGATGTGCGCTGAAGGTCACAAGCCTACCGTTCCCTGCAAAGCTCTTCCTTCGTGGTGGTAAGAGTGTATCCCAAGGGTGCTCAAGGCGGGAGAAAAGCAAATGGTCTCATGGAGAGCAGAGCCAGCACCCCACATTGCCTTGTGGCTCCCTGTCTTTGGCTGATGGCGCTGCAGGGATGATGGGAGGTCCTGCTAGGAGGGCTCTTGCCTCTACTGGGTTTGATTTTCCTAGAACGGGATGTATTGGAGACCTTTATGCTTGGGTCTAATGTTGACTTATGGCTTGCTGTTGACCTGTGGGTTTCAAAGGTTTTGAGAAAGGGACACACAGATTGAGTGGCTGGTATCAAACAACCCCTGCTTGTAGGAAATGGGGTTAAACCAGAGTGAGCTGGGAGGAATGAAAGAGGGTGCCACCCTAAAAGAAGAAAATGAGCACAGCGATTTATGTCCTGGAACTTAGTGGCACAGTCCCTCCAAGGGGTGACAAAATGCTCAGCCCCAGCACTCCCACATTGCTGTGATGGGAAAATGCAGAGAGCGCCTGCTTCCCAAGAGGCGGCTGTGCTCCAGAAGGTGGACATCGGCACTTCCCCGTGCACTTGGGCACCTCCTGGGAGACTACCAGTCGCTGAGAAAGGCCTTGCACACCTTAAAAATCAGGACCTCAGTAGCTTCTGGCCATCCCACTTGAACAGACAGGCCAAATTACAGGAGATTTAACAATCTTCCCTCAGGTTTTCCAGGGAAGGCTGGTGGGGCATCTTACCAAAAGGCACCTGAGACAAGCTAAAGTTACAGTGAGCAGTGGTTAGAGTGTAGGCAAATCTTTCACATTTATTCATTTGAAGTTGATTAAAATTCTGGCACTAAAATGAAAGAAAGAATACATCTTGGAAATGGAAACCCTGCCCTGAGACGGGAGACTAGCCTCCAAAGCAGTCTTGGCAAGCCCATTTAAATACTTCTTCTAAGAAAATTGAGGCAGTGTCAGAGCCATGGCTACAAGGCTCTATCCTCCACTTTCTTTCCAGTCTCATCCCAGCAAGTTCGCCACAGCAGCATTGTCCCAGATGCTGAGCTCCAGAGATGATGTGCTAACTTCAGGGCCCGCTGCAGGTTTAGGATTGTTTTAAATAATGCGGGCTGCTTGATTAACTGAACCAGCCTCCCTCTGCCAACACACTTGCTATGTATGGCAAACACACTCCATTTTTGGCTTCAAGCGCGCTTTCCATGTCATCAATGCAAAAAAATTAAGTGGGCACAGTCTGTCATAAAGGTAAGGCGATACCCCAAACCCCCTACCTCCCCAAAAGACAAAAAAAAAACATTCCCTCATTTATTTAACATTACAGGAAAGAAACCATTTAATCTACCAGACACAAAGATAATTCTAATTTATCTTGGTTGCTGTGAGCGCTAGAAACTTGATACAGCGAGCTGCTCTGTGAGAAGGCAATTGTTTCTATTTTTGTGGGGACTGGTATTCGTGGGATTAAGCAAGATGCTCTGGGCGCAGCCCCAGCTCCCTGGCTGCCTGCTTTTGGGCAGTGTGGCAACAGCACTATTTTGTGTGGGGCTAAAAGCCCGGTCAGTGCAAAGCAGTGTGCGGTGCCGTTTGATCTGGCAGACAGCAGAGCTGCCGTGAATCATGAAATAAAGCCAAAATGCTCATCCTGGATGAGTCTTTTGCAATCAGTAGGATTTAGGCAGCGTTATTCCAAGGAGGAATACCAACTTTGCCTACATCTCTTGCTCCCATTGAATCTTCCCGGAGTGCTCTTCCCCTCTGCCTGAGTGTTGGGGTCTCTCTGCCTGTACCAGACTCAAGGCAAACAGACAACAGGAAAGATTAAATATGGCACATACTAAAGCCCATTGCAAAATGTGGGCCCTGCAATAGCAAACAGCTGTAGTTGCCTGGGCTGACGCTCCAATTGCCCTCCTTCCTGGTACCTGCTAGGTAAGAGGAACGGCTGCTGGTGATTGACTTTGGCAGCAGTGGCTGCATCGTAATGCCAGACTGCAAGGGGCTGACCCTATCCTGCTGCTTTTCTCTCTCAATTAGATGGTCTGGAAACCTAGCAGGAGAGGGGAAGGGGACAAAAGTCCCCAGGCAAAACATGTGTTTGAGAAGTGACAAGATTCGTACCAACTCCAGCCAGTATGATCGCAACTGTTGGGTCTCCTAGGCCGGTATCCTCAAGGTGATCTGCGGATAGCCTGATGTTATCACAGCACTCCTGGAACCCCACACCAAAAGGTGTCCTCTATGCTCTTGCAGTATGAGAAGCAGGCAGCAAGGCACATTTCCCACGCAGATAATATTGTTTCCAGTGCTGACAATCAAGAATGAAGACATGAGTGGGCTGTGACAAACAAAACCATGCATACATCTAGTTTAAAGCAGTCTGGGTCTCCGGCATTTGCCATTCTCTCCCCTGGAGTGCACCGTGCCATCTGCTCCAGGAAGTGCATGTGCTGATGCTGAAGAGCAGCATTCTGCAAGGCAACGGGAAAGCTTTCATGATCAGCGCTAACTTGGTCTTGTCATCTCTCTTTGTGTGGACCAGGTTGAGGTAACTCGGTTGGTTAGCACAGCATGCTCTTGGCTGCTTCTGAAGAGCTTTTGGAGGGGAAGGATTATCCTGGAAATACGTAGCAACTCACTGCATGGTAGAGGCAGAGATGCAAGGAGTGCCCTGGAAGGACACCTGCACATGAAAGCCTACACCTGGGATTTGCACTGGGTTTGTGCTCAAATCCGAGCCGATGGCGCAAGGTGAGAAGCCCCCCCTTCTGGCTGAAGAGTGAGGGTTGGCCACACCACGTCCAGCAGAGCACACCGTCAAAAGGAAGCTGTGCAGGTATGTGCCAGCAGCAGGGACGTCCTGTTTCACGGCACCTGGCTGCTAGCTGCAGCTCACAGGACACCAAGGAATGGATTAACTCCTACCATGTCTGAGGCAGACCTTAGGAATTGTTAGGTAAGGAACAAAATGGAAATGCCATTTGCAGCAGTGTCTCTGCAGTCAGGGTGTGCCCACGTCTCAGATGCTCTGCACAGCTATGGCTTCCCCAGTGAGAGAGGAGAGCACCAAGGATTTTTAAAGGTCTGGAATTGTTTCTCAACCAGGAACAAGCTAGGGTTATTCAGCCTTAGGAGGACAGATGAGGTACAGCTGTGAAGAGACAAAGAGGAACTGACTTTCACCAGGTGAAGCTCTTGGGTGTCCTGTTACAAGGAAGCAAGCGGAGCTGGTTTCTCCCCACAGTGCAGAGCTAAGAGGAGGAAGTCCCTGCTGTGGGATATTGAGGTTTGCAAGAGTTCAAAAAGGGATACCTTGAAGAACTAAGCCATCAAGGGCTATTAGGTGGAGACACCTTGTCTGGCTCAAGAAATGCTGATCACTGGAACCTGGGTGAGGTTTCGGGGAGAACTGCACATTTTCCCAGTCTTCTCTCTCCTCCTTAAAGATAATTTCTTTTTCTTCGTGGCTTTTTTTCACCCTTAATTTTGTTGAAAGTTCCTTGGGGAACAAGAAAGGGAGGTTACGTGTGGAGTACAGGCTGTCCCAGGGTTATAATGCTTTATTGCTCACTGGCAATAAATAAGATCTGCTGTGACAGTCTGAGAAGAGGGCAGATTGGCCTGGTTTATAGCCTCCTTTGTCTCCCTGCAGCTCTCGGTGCTGCTTGGAGCCATTAAAGAAGTGACCCTGGAAGCATTGGCAGAAGATGAGGTTTGCTGCTGCTTCCTGCATGAGTGTCTTCACCGTGTGCTTCACATCGCAGTGGGCTGCACTGTCACCCCAGGTCTGGAGCAATCAAAGTAAGTGAGGTTTTACTGCAAACACTGAGAGCAGATGATCAGGGCAGGCATCGGTGACTCCAGGGCAATATCATGAGTCAAGGAGGACATCCTGGTCCAGGAGCCCAGGATACCAACTGTGCTGCTGGCAGTGAGGACTGAGTGTACCCAGGTGTTCATGGAGGGAACATGCATGGGTGAGCTGGATGAGAAGCCATCATGTGTATGAGCTGGTCTCTGCTTTAGCTGAGCCTAGCAGCAGTGGCCAAGTGCAGGTGCAACCTTTAGTACATAGAGAAGGAAGAAAAATCTGCAGACTGTTGGAAATCAGGAAGCCAAATTCTTCTTAAAAAATAAATCTGGTCAAAGCCGGGTGGGTAGGAGCTGTTCTGGGGGCATATTAAAGCCAGGCTAGTTTTCCAAGCAACGGTGAATCAGGTGTTTTCTTGTGAAGTTACCTGCATCTAGAGAAGAGATGATGAAGACATTTCTTCTTCTTGGTATGCTGTATTAAGCAGATAAAAACAGCGATGTAATGCTAATGGGTATCTGTGATGCTGGAGCAACGTTGGGTTCATTCCTTCTGGAAGAGAAGGACTTTTTCTCATGACTTGGGTTTTTATTCTGTTAGATAATGAGCTCAGCCAAGGGACACAGTGAGAATGCAACTTTTCCAGGGATGTTTGCTCTGTGTGTTGAATGCAGAACCAAAGACTGAGCATGAGCAAGGAGGAACCTAGAGCTATTAAGTAGAGGATGGAAAAACAGAATAGAAGGAAGACTTCTGCTGCTTTTTTTTTTTTTGCAAAGAGTTTTACTTCTGTATGGGGAAGAGGAAGGTGTGGACAGCTGGTTATTTTGGGGTAAGGAGCCTCCAAGTTTTCTGGTACAAATTGGGCCTACCAGGTCCTGGACACAAAGGGGAGACACATGTTGGTGTGAGGTAGCAGCTTGGCTGAAAGCAGGTGAGCAAGAAGTGTGTGCGACAGCGTGGCTGCTGTAAAGAGTGGAGGAACCGTGCCAGAAAGCAAGGTGGGACACAGAGATGAAGCCAGAAGAGGCAGTGATGGGTCCGCCACTGCCCATGAGAGCCGACAAGACATCCATAGTGATGAATTCAGTCCACAGTCATTGTAAGCAGCAGCCAATGCTGCCCTTTATCCAGCCACTGTGCTGCTTAATCCCTGCAAGGAACACTCAGCTGTTCATGGTGGGGTTGCCCATCTTCCCATGCTCTCAGCCATAACCTGCAGCAGGGGAGGACAGCAGCATTTCACATTGCTTTAATGTCATGTCCAGGATAAACTGACCTCATGGACCTGCCTGGCAGGAGACACCTCAGTGGAGCAGGGCATCAAAGAACTGGAAACTATCTTTCAATGTCCATATAGGTGTGTGTGAATCTATATATGTATCTGTCTATATATGTGTGTGCATATATACACAAACATGAGTGTGTGTGTCACCCCTAATGTCCTACTAGCACAGCTATCCCCCAGAGAGACCGGCTTGCCTACGACCCTGGGGAGGTGCTCCTGCCCTGTTGGTGTGGGCTGACAGTGATTTTCCTTTCTGTTCCCAAGGTGGAAGGATCAGAGCCCCAGAGCCAGGTCAGAGATACCAGGGCCAGGAGACTTTGCCCACATCATCCTGCCCTGGGCTAAACCTGGGCTTGGCCTCCTAGCAGAGTCTGTGTCACCTTGTCCTGCCTCCTCAGCAAGGGTGCAGGGAAGCTTTAAGCAAGGTTTGGTGGCAGCCCGTGAGGCTGGAAGGTGGGATGTGCGACAGGGGTGTCTGTAAGGCTGGACATAGGCTGTGGCATCTGAAAGTGGAGGTCCTGATTTCCTTCTCCGTTCTCCTCAGGTCTCACAGATAACTCGGAGCCTGGGAAGAGCAGGACGACAAGGCAGGGCCTTCCTGCAGCCTTCTGCTGCTCCCCAGTGGCTGCGTGGAGAGACATCACAGGCAGATCCTGATGGGTGAAGCCCTGGTGGGAGATGGTGAGGGGGCTGTGGCATCTGTAAGTGGGGGTCCTGATTTCCTTCTCCATCTTGCCCAGGTCTCACAGATAACTCTCACTGGGCTGGGGAAGGGCAGGATGACAAGGATGTGGCGGAGATGCAATTGCGAGCCTAGAATTTTTAGGAAATAAGCAAATGTTTTTATACCCTTTTGGGCACCAAACAGTACCTTCTGGGTTTATTTTCTAGAATCAGTGAAAGAGGTTGAAACCGGCTCAATTTCCTTATCCTGTTAATTCACTTGCTGCTTAAAGAGACCGTTTTCTCCTGTTCTGTTCCGAAGCAGATGGCATGAGGGCAAACGCATCAAGTTTCCAGCTACTTCTAGGGTGATGAGAGGAGCATAGCTCTTGCTATTACAGCTGAGAGCAAGAAATTGTTTCCTTAGTGCATTCATAAAATGAGTCCTTCAGACGGCCTGAATGTTGTTCCTTTCCAAATTAACCCTGTTAATTAATGGAAAGAATACTATGGTGAAGGATGTTGTTACTTTCAGTTTCTTGCCAGGCTGCATCACAGCAGGTGCTAATATTTCTTAGTTCTCCCGAGCAGTGCCTTAGATTTGTAAACTTATTTTTCCAGGGCTGTTTGGCCTGTGGGAGGATTTGCCCGCATGTCTCAGTGTTGGTGTTCCTCCTGCCTATGCTGAGGCTCTTGGAGGCTGGAGGTGCCACTTGTGAGAGCACTTTGGTGCTCATTAAAATACCCACCAAGGCAGATGCCACCGCTGCTGCTGCTATTTGCTTTGGGGCTGGTGCTGGGCACATGTGCTGGCCACAGGGATGTAGTTTGGAGGGACATTACAGCAAAAGAAAGACAATGCTGCTAAAGGAGTAAGGTAGAACAATGACAAATGAAGGACAATGTCTCCAGTCATTTCCTGTCCTTCTGGCAAAGCATCTGTCACCCACTTTGCAAGGCTGTCCCAGACCGGAGTTACTGGGGTTACCTGGGATGTCAGGGAGTCCTCCAGCACTGGGGCACCACTCTGCAAGTCTCACGGGAGCATTGCAGTCAGCATGGACGATGCTTTGGGTTGCTGTGAGCCAGACCCTGAAGTAGGAATTGTACTTCTTCGGCACAAAGTATCCAGCCTGTTTGTTCAGGATTGGAAAAGGGATTTTTGTTACCTGGAAAAAGCTTCAGTTTTTGAAACCGAAATAAAAAAAAATACCTCTATTAAAATAGTTTTGAATGCTCTGAAATGTTATTTTTAGTAACTTAAGCATTGAATGAGATGTTTTCCTAGGAAGAAATGCGCGTTTCATGAAATCCATTTTTTCTGCTGGAACAAATTTTGTGCAACAGATTGCAGGCAGTTTAATTTTGAGCACAGATACAGCACAGAGTCAAGTAGAACTGTGCTTTCTTTATGGGAACAAGGTTGCAGTAGCTTAATAACTCATATGAAGCAGGGTGTCCCACTGAATTTTCTCTCTCTCTTTTTTTTTTTTTTTTTTTTTTAAAATAATGCAATTTCTAACCTTTAGGAAAAGAGTGCTTAAAAGTTACTGGAAAGGAACAGGAATAGTTTCAAACTTCTTACACCAATAACAAGAAGGGAATCTGATCAATCATACAGCAGAAAGGATACACATAATTTTATATGAACATTATAAAATTGATCACACTATTTAATGTGAAACTGCCTTTGGATATTTTAAAAAATTCATTTGCTGTACTAAGAATAGTTAAAGGTGAAAAAGTTATTTGGCACTTATTGGGACATAGTGCTGGACTTCTGCATAGCATTTTGCATGCTGCTGATCAAGTGAGTGCAGAGTTGTTCCCTCTTACCGCTTCCGTGGGAGTTTTCTGTTATCTTCAAGTCCCCCCTTAGCTTTTGGAGGCAGAGAAGGGAGAATATAAATGTCAGTGAGAAAACTAGACTTCCCAACTGATTGATTGTAAAGAAAAACCTGAAAATATCCAACAAATCTCTCCAGAAGCTGGGGAAAAAAAATCCCAGTACCTCATAGAGCACAAGCCACTGAATGTGCGTATGAATATAATTGTGTGCAGTGGGCCACTGTCTGTGCATACATATGCCTGTATGTTCTTTTATCTATACACATATATTTAAAACAATTTGACTTAAAATCATGCTTTAAAAAAACCCAAACTCTCACATTTTAAGAGGCTGTCCACACCAGGTGTCCTCTCCACCCCAGCTGCCCAAGCTAATTCTCAGGTGCACCAGAAATTTCTACTGTATCCACTAACTTCTGGACCCTTTTCCACAGTACTTCTGCTACCACCTGCCCTTCCCAGCCAGCTGCTGCGAGGAATTACTGCTTCGGTGGTGAGGTTACAACATGGGGGGAGCCTGATATCAGGGGAAGGCAAAGGCCACGCTGGAATTAAATTGCATGCAAGGACAGGTGGGCAAGGAGAGCCCACTAGTCCCCCAGGGGTGCTGCACGTTGCAGCCCCCAGCCCAGAGAACTACTAGAGGCTCGTACATCCACCTGGGCAGGCTGCCATGGCCCCTTGCCAGGCTCAGGAAAGGATACAGAAATCAGGAAAAGGACCATACATGCTGGGCACCCCAGGGAGGCAGGAGGGTCCCTACTGGGGCCTGCCCGAAGTGCTGTCTTCTTCCTTCCCATCACAGAGGTATTGCTCTTGGGGGAAGCCTATTTGTCCCCTTCTTTGGGTTGGCTCTCGCAGTGGCCCAGGCTCAGTGCCTGGGTGGAGGCAGTGCTGGATATCCTGGGGAGAAAAGAGTATGCTGGGGGTGGCAGAGCTGGGTCAGCCTCTGGAGATGAGGCAGATCCCCAGGGACTGTGATGGTCTGTAAGGGTGATGAGGGCGTGGTGGCTTTCTGTGTGGCCTGGGGGTGCCTGAATAATGCTCTGCTGTGTGTCCATCTGTCCTTTCCACTCCTTTCCCTCACCACTAGGACCCCCTTGCCTGGTGCCCCTGCCCCAGGGATGCTTATCATCCCTGGGACCTGCACCCCCCTGTTCCCTGGGGGGTGCCTGGGGAAACCAATTGCGCTGGGATGCTGCCCCCGGGAGAAGACAGCTGGGTAAATCTGCCTGCTGGGCTGCAGCACTGGTAGGGGTGTGTATTAGGGCTGTGCTGTGATGTTGTTGGCAGAGGGGGGTACCTAGTGCTCAAAGGGCACCACATCCTGGTCTCTCTGTCCATTTCATGGACCTGGGGCATCTCCCTTGTGCCAGTGCTCTGGGTCACCTCACCCAGAGCTGTGCAACACCCTGGTCTCTCCATCTACCTGATGGTGCCTCTGCCCTGAGCTCCCAACTGACTCGGCTGTGCCAGAGCCCTTCCTGCGCTGGCCCCGTAGCTGGTACCCAGTCTCTTCCACAGCATGCAGGAGATCACCTCAGATCTTTCCCTTCCTAAGCAAAGGCCCTTTGTATATGTCTGAACAGACAGACAGTGGTGCCAGCAAGTGTGTACCCACAGCGGTAACTGCCCCTGTGGGGAAGTTTCACAGGATGGCTAGAGAGGAAAAATGCACAGCATCTAGGGGCAACAGATGTGCTTGAAGCACAGACTGGTCTGGGGGGGGTCAGACACTCATGCCGCCACCACACAGCCGTGTGGCAAGCCAAAAGCCATGAAGGAGCAGCACACTGGCAGCTTCCCCCGGGCGTGTAGCGAGGGGGCTGCCAGCCCCCCGTGGCCACCTCCTCGGCTTGGGCGATGCCCCTCCGCTTTGCCTGGTGGGAGGGGGCTCCTTTCCCAGGCGGTAGCAGGTGCCTTATCCTGTTGCTGGGCTGGTTTCCTCCCTCATCCGCTGCTTTTGCTCTCCTTGTTGTGCTCCAGCGTTCCTTCCCAGCCCTCAAGGTCGAGGACCGGCGGCGGCCGGGACGGAGGCAGCGCGCTGCTCCGGGGCCGGTGTTTTCGGAGGGAGCCCCCGCGTTCAAGGCTGCCGCTGCCTTCCCACGCCCGGCGCAGGTGCTGCGGGCCCCGGTTCACACGGCCGGCTCTCAC
>VWZL01000187.1:75165-115349 GCA_013396915.1 Stercorarius parasiticus
CCTGCTCCTCGCCCTCAGCATCCTCCTGCTGCTGACCGGGACCGCCGCCGGGACCCGCCGCGCCCGTGAGCCGGGACTGGGGTGGGGGGGCGGGCAGGGAGGTCCCTGCTCCATCCCGAGGGGCTGCGGTGGGCGGCTGCCGCTGCAGGGCTGCTTGCTGTTCCCCCCGCGATGGGCTATGGGAGGGCCCTTGACCCCTGGGGTGTCCCTGTCTTCCCTACCAGTGATGTGGGGGTCCCTGCCCCCTGTGGCATCCTTCCCACCCTGACAATGTGGGGGTCCCTGCACCCTGGGGAGCTCTGTCCTGTTGCCAAGGGCGGTTGGGTGGGGGCCCTTGCCTTCCCTGGGGGAAAACAAGAGGCTGCGGTTCTCCCTCCGGCTCCACAGGAGGTCCTAGGGTGGCCCTGGCTGGGGCCAGTCCGCACCTCTGCAGGGCTGTGCTGGGACCCGTGCTGGGATCACGCAGGGGGCTGCGTGATGGTGGTCTCCCGGGCTGATCATGGGCTGGGGTTCCTCTCTCCTGCAGTGCCTGCTGGCCCCACGTGTGCAGCCTCACGCCAGGCTGCCTGCGGCACCGTCTGCATCCCTGTTCCCTGGCTCTGCGATGGCGAGCAGCAGTGTCCTGATCGGACGGATGAGCAGTGTGGTGAGCCGGGGGGCGAGCTGGCACCCATCTGCAGTCGTGGGGTGGCCTGGGGGGCTGTGCTATGAAGGCACTGAGGGGCCCTGGTGCTCTGGAGGGTGGTGTGGCAGGGCAGGCCAGAGGCACCTTCCTCCCTGCTGGCTCTGACAGTGGCTCCTGTGTGGCACCCTGCAGGGACCTGTGTGCCCCAGAGCTCCTGGGGGATGTCTGGGGCATGGGGACAGATTCTGGATCCTATGCTGAGCGAGGCAGCCCCCCACTTGCCAGAGAGCCCTGCTGGGGGCTGTGGTGGGTCCGCCCCTTGGCACCCAGCCAGAACGTGCCCCCTGCCAGGATGGAGGGGACCCTCGTGGTTGTGCCAGAGCAGTAGGTCCTATTGATCGTGTGGTGTCCCTGCAGATGTTGCCTGTGGTGGAGACCCCCATGTTTGGCAGTGTGACGATGGCCGGTGTGTTTCTAGCAGCTGGCGTTGCGACGGTGCTGCTGACTGCCTGGATGGCTCTGATGAGCAGGACTGTGGTACGTAGTCTCTGCTGGGTGGGCTGAGTGGGGGTGGCTGGGGGCATGGAGCCAGGTTTGAGTGCTGCTCTGTTCCCTCAGTGTGCGGGGCAAAGAAGGTGCAGTGTCCTGGCACCCACCACTGCATCCCGCACTGGGAGCTGTGCGATCGACACCAGGACTGCGAGGATGGCTGGGATGAGGAGGGGTGTCCCCAGCAGCCCTGTCTGCCCGGGCAGTGGCAGTGCAGGAACAGGGTGTGCATCATGGCCGAGTGGAAATGCAACGGGATTGATGATTGTGGCGATTCCTCGGATGAAGATGTCTGTGGTAAGTGGGCACCCTGGATGTTCTGCGATGGGGTGAGACCTGTCCAGGCCATGGATGAAGTAAGGGGGGTACTTTGCCTTCCTGGGCCCCGGCTCCCCTTGGGGTGGTGGCAAACAATCCCAGGAACCCGCTGATGTTTTGCGGGGCCTCCCCGCGAGCCTGGGACCCACAGTGTCCCTGGTGCCCACCTGGTATGGGTTTGCCCTCCTGACATGAGTTGCGTGTGCCATAGCCCCCTGCCCGCCTGGCATGGTGCGGTGTGATGAGGGGAAGTGTATCCTGGAGTCCCTGATGTGCAATGATGAGGACGACTGCCTGGATGGCACTGACGAGCCCAGCACATGTGGTGAGTTGCGTGTGGCTGCTGGCCACTGTCCCTGCGGCTGCGGCTGGGGCGAGACACAGAGCCATCCCATGTCATGTCACCCCTCCGATGTGTCTCCGCAGGTCGGAGCTGCTTTGTACGCAACGGGGGCTGCGCGGAGACGTGCGCTGACACACACTGGGGTGTGCAGTGCTCCTGCGGGGCCGGCTGGGTGCTGCAGGCGGACGGGCAGAGCTGTGCTGGTAAGGAGAGGTCAGGGCACACACACTTCAGGCATGTGAGTCCTCAGCCACCAAGAACCGGGTCTGCCCAGAGCCAAGGCTGTGCGGGAACACCTGCCTTAGCCCTGCTCCTGCCTGTGCGTCATGCCTGTCCCCAAAAAGGCTGTGTCTGGGTCATGTCCCATCAGCAGCTGGTGCATGCTGGGGCCCAGGTCGTGGTTTCTAGGAAGCCTGCCTATGGTCCCCGGGGAGCAGTGGTGGTCCTGTCTGGGGGCAGCTCACCAGCTGTGCAGCGGGCTCCTGGCAGCGCCTATCCCTACAGATGTGGACGAGTGCTCCCTGGAGTACAGCCCCTGCAGCCAGCTGTGCAGCAACACCCCGGGCGCTTTCAGCTGCGCCTGCCTCCAGGGCTACACCCTGCGGCATGGCACCTGCGAAGTGGCAGGTAGGGGGAGCTGGGGAGCCCGGGCTGTCAGAGGGGCTGGGCAGTCCCCCCAGCTAGCTGTGTCCCTGCTCACCGGGTGGCATCCCCCTCGCCCTGGCAGACAATGCAACGCAGATCCTGGTGGCCGTGGGGGAGGACCTGGCTCTTCTGGATGTACGGACCCAAGCCTACCGACCCCTGCTCTCCACCGAGACCGAACCCCGCGCCCTGGTGTATGACCTGCTCCGGGAAACCTACTACTGGCTGACAGAGGAGGGCGAGCTCCGTGCTCGCCTCCCAGGGAAGGGCACACAGCCCCTCTATGCAGGTGGGGAGGAGCAAGGGTGCTGGGTGCTGTAGCAGAGCTGAGATGGGTGCCGAGAGCTGGCCTGCCACCCCAGCCCTGCCTTTCCTGTAGAGGAAGGGGCAAAATCTGGGTTTTGCCTCCCAGCCTGGAGCAGAGGTGGTGTGCCTTAAACCCTTAAACTGCTCTGTCTCTGCAGATGCCGGGGAGGTGAACAGCATCTCTGTGGACTGGTTCACAGGGCAGCTGTACTGGGCCAGCAGCCACCCTACAGCCATCTGCGCAGGGCTGGGCGATGGACGGGGCTATGTGACAGTGCTGGGGAAGGACGTGGCACCAGAGCAGCTGACAGTGCATCCTGCTGCAAGGTGAGGAGTGAGGCCAGGGTTGGCCCCGGGCTCCTGGGTGAGTGATACCAGTGCTGACCGTGTCATGGCTGCTGCGGGGCTGTGGCAGCACTGGTGTTATGCCATGAAGTGGATGCTTAGTCCCTGCCCCCAGGTCCCTGTACTGGGTCAACCGTGGGCAGAGGGGCCGGACAGTCATTGCTGCAGCCGGCATGGATGGCTCAAACCGACAGGAGCTCACAGTGGTGTCCATGGAGGAGCCTGTGGGGCTGAGCCTGGACCATGTGGCTGGCAGGCTCTACTGGATCAGCGAGTACAAGGAGGTAGAGATGTGGGGCAGCAGGGCTCTGCCCTCCCCCCTCCCCAGATGCTGGGAGGCAATGAGGTGGGAGTGGGGAGAGTTCCCCTGTGGCTACAGCCAAGGCATGGGAGGGAGCCGGGAGAAGTGCCCAGGTCTGGCACACATCCCTGGACTGGGAGGGGGAAGGCACCACTGTGAGCCCTGTGGCTGCGGGACAGTGCCATGGTGTGGGGGTGCCATGTGGTCACCATGCCTTGCCTTGTCCCCAGTCCATCGAGACGCTACGGGTGGATGGCAGCGGGCGCCACTCCTTTCCTGCTGTCCTGCGGAGCCACACAGAGCCACTGGGCCTGGCTGTCTTCGAGAGTCGGTTCTTCTGGACTGATGGCACAGAGCTGGTGTCAGCCACCCGGGCCTCTCCCCAGGAGCACGCAGTGCTGCTCCGTGCCCCTGTCTCAGCTTTCACTGTGCTGCATGCACTGCAGCAGCCTCCCCGTGAGTACCCTGCCAGGTGCCCGCACTGGTGCAGGGCTGGCAGCATCCCCACCGCTTCCCTGGGTGCCAGCAGAGGCTACCCTTGGGTCCTGGAGCCCACCGGGTCCTGCCCGATTGATGTACTTTATGGGACAACGTGATGGCTATCCTAGCCCTGTGGTGAGGGGTTGTGGGGTTGTCACAGAGAGGTTGTATGAACCCGTAGGAAAGCTGCCAAATCCGATGGCTTTGGGTAGAGCTGAGCCCTCCTACCTCATGTGACACTGCTACTCTGCCTGGGGTAGTCGGCCCTTATCCAGCCCCAGGACAGCTTGTGGTTCTTGCGGAAAGGGGAGAAGCATCGTGGGGGTCATGGCTGCCTGAGCTCTTAATGTCCCCTTGCTCCCAGGGGACACTGCTGCATGTGCTCCGGGCCTGTGTAGTCACCTTTGCCTCCTGTCCCCTGTGCACCCTCGGGGCTACAAGTGTGCGTGTCCAGAGGGCCTCTTCCTCCTGCCCTCAGGGAAGTGCACAGGTGAGCAGGGTCTGCAAGGTGGGCTTGGCTGTCTGGGGCGGGATGGATCCCTGTGGGAGTTGGAACGGGGAGCTGTAAGAAGCTGTGGCTTTGGTGGGATGAGGTTCCTGGCACGCACCAGTGCTGTCATGTTTCTGCCTTGGCTCATGCTGGTGACCCCATCCAGTGCCCCTGGAGCCACGCTCACACACTGCCCTTGTACCCCGCAGAGCTGTCCATCGTGTATGTGTCGGGGAAGACCATCTCCCTGGTGCAGGTGGGCCCTGGAGCACACAGCATACGGGTGCAGGAGTGGCAGGAGCCCCTCCACCTGCAAGATGTGGATTGGCAGAGGTCCATGCTCTACGGGACAGATGACCGTGGGACACTGCTGCGTGTCGTGGGGCACCCTGGCAGGAGAGAGGCCGTTGTGACTGGGCTGCCAGGTGAGACCCTATGGGGTGATGGAGGGCATGCTCCCCTTCTGGGTGCTCCCTGAGATTCTCCTGGGTGCAGAGCACAGCAGCCCCATCGTGACCACACTGGGGCCGTGCCAAGGCACTGGGCAGCTGTGCCCTGGTTTTAGGGTCAGGGGGGACCCAGACAGAGAAGCAGGGTAATGGGACAGCCCCGTAACTGCTTGCCTTCCTATTGCTTGCGAAGTCTGCTCTGCCCGTGTGGACATCCGCTCGGGGGACCTGTACTGGCTCGCATGTAACCGGAGGGACATTGGGGTGATCCGGCTGTCTGACATGTCCCCACGCATCCTGCACCGTGCTCGTAGCACCATCCAGCACCTCTTCTTGGACTGGCAGCGGGGCACTCTGTACTGGCTGGCCCGTGGGCAGCCCCTGCAGCAGCTGAGCCTGGCCGGGGGTGCCCCCTGGGATGCCTGGAATGAGACGTGGCCTGGAGACCTGCCTGCGGCCATGGATAGCAGAGCCTTCAGCCTGCTCTGGAGCTCAGCCCTGGGTGAGCCCTGGTGGTATCTGGAGCAGGGAGCAGGGGTGGTCGCTATGGGCAGGAGTGACCAGCCCTACATGCAGCAGGTCACTGCCCAAGCAGTGGGGTGCTCATGGGGCAGACTCTGTGCCATGGGTGGGCCCATGGCCTCATCCATGAGGTCCCTGCCATAACTGTGGGTTGTGGGGGCACGGAGTGGGCCATGAGGGGTGCCTGCAGGCCACCAGGCACTACCATCCCTCTGCCTCACAGGCCTGCGGGCACTGAGTCTGACCAAGCGGCAAGCAGTCACCCTGGCACCCAGCTGGTCCCACGGCCTTGTGGCTGCCTTCGAGCCATACCTGTTGTCAGCAAACGGGACGCATCTGCTGCTGTGGGACCGGAGGACGCTGGCCCTTGTGCTCTCCATGCCGGCAACAGGCGTGCAGGGAGTGGTGGCCTTCGTGGGCTCGGAGCCACAGGGTGGTAAGAGTGGCTGTGGCTCTGTGCCTGGTGCTGGGGCTGTACCTGATGGGGCTGGGTGGCCCGTGCTCTCCGAGCTGGGGCAGGGTCCCTGGCTGCTGGTGGCCATGTGGGGTGCTCTCGGACGTGCCTGGAGCATGGGGAGGGCGCAGACCCAAATCCAGGCTCATGTTCCCATGCCTCTCTAGTTCCACCAAGCAAGGGGTCTGCCCTCCCACTCCCTCCACTGATGACCACCACTACGAGGACAACCACAAGCACCACTGCTGTTAGGCCCACCACCTCCACCACAAGACCTACACAAAGGAAGACCACCACTGTGCTCACCACTACTCCTGCACCAACCAGCAAGGCTACCACAACACCAACCACCACCAGCCAGTCCACATCAACCAAGACCATCCCTGTGCCAACTGCTGCCCGGACCACACCAACCAAAACCACCACTGTACGGGCAGCCACCACCAGCATCACCATCACGACCATCACCACCACTCAGTCCTTGCCAACGAAGACCACTGCCACACAGCCAACGACTACCACCCAGCGGACAACCAGCCCTGCACGGGTAGTGCCACCTACCCCACCCCTCCCATCCAGCCCTGCACACCTTCTGACCCCAGTCCTCCATCTGTCCTGTCCTCGCACGCATGTGCCCTGCCGTGATGGCACTGAGTGCGTGGCCCAGGAGTACAAGTGTGATGGGGAGAAGGACTGTGCAGATGGCTCTGATGAAGATGGGTGTGCCCAGCTCTGTGACACCCCAGGTAGGAGCTATTCTTCCGTCCGCTGTGCAGCTGGGTCACCCTGTACTAGGGCTTCTGTCTGCTTCCTGCTGGGGTTGGTGGGATGGGGCCCTCAGAAAGTCTGAATGTGTCCTGGGCTCTGGTGCTGGTGATGTGGCATGCTGGGCTTTTTTGAGCTTGACACTGGGCTGGAAGCCCTGTCAGAGGGGACAGGGCTGGCCTTGCTGCTCATGGTGACCTAGATGTCGCTGAGCTGAGACTGCCTCAATCACCTTACTTGGGACCTAGATGCACTGGGATGCACCGACTAGGAGGGACGAAGACCTGTCGCTGTAGTGTGGGGCCGTTCTAGGTCTCTGGGGGTCCAGCAGAGGGTCTGGGCACCCTGACTGCCTACTGCAGGCTTAGCAAGGCCCCTTGTCTCCCCAGGTGCCTTCCACTGTGCGAGTGGAGCCGCATGCATCGGGGCTGGGGAGCGCTGCGATGGGGTACCACAGTGCCCCGATGCCTCGGATGAGACAGGCTGCTGGAGCCCCACGCAGGAGTGTGCCCTGCGCTGCGATGCTGCCACCCGCTGCGTCCCCAAGAGCTGGCTGTGCGACGGCCATGCCGACTGCCTGGACCACGCCGATGAGCAGGGCTGTGGTGAGACCCTGGGGCTGGGTGGGACGGGGGCTTCTGGGGGTTGTCTACCCCACAGGTGGGTGCACCAGGTTTTCTGTGGGTCCAGGAGCCTGGGGCAACCTGCCAAGTGGCTGGAGGGGCCATACCCTGCTCAGTACCGTAGGATGGGGATGGGGATGGGGACAGGGATGGGGACAGTGCCCTAGCTGAGCCCTGGCCCTGCCTGCAGTGCCAAAGGAGTGCAACCCAGCCGAGTTCTCCTGCCGGAGCGGGCAGTGCGTGGCCCTGGCCCTGCGCTGCGATGGTGACCGCGACTGCCAGGACGGCTCAGATGAGGAGGGCTGTGCTGTGCCCCGGCCACTGCTCTGCCGCACGGGTGAGGTGGCGTGTCCCCACAGCGGCGAGTGTGTGCCAGAGGCCTGGCGCTGCGACGGCACCGCCGACTGCGGGGACAGCACAGATGAGCAGGTGGGTGCGGTGATGGGGACACAGCGTGTCCCCGCTCACTCCCGGGAGGGCTGGTGACCTTCTTCACCCTCTTCACCCTCGGCTCTTATAGGGCTGTCCCTGGGAGGAAGGGCTGTGTGGGGACCGGCAGTGGAGCTGCTCCCATGGCCATGAGTGCATCCCTGATGTCTGGCGCTGCGACGGAGAGAGTGACTGCACGGATGGCAGCGACGAGGCTGGCTGTGAGCAACACCCTGCTTTTATGCCCTCACCCAGGGGTGGTTGGTGGGTGCCCAGCACAGAGGGAGGTGGGGACACGTCTGTGCCGAGGTGAAAGGCCCTGTGTGCTCGTTGCCTCTTCCACCATCTGTGGTGGCTCCAGGCGCCCTAGGGAGCTGTTGTCTCTGTAGGGCTGGTGGCCTTGGGATTAGGATAGCCTGAAGCCAGGCTACAGGCACAACTCTGGATGTGGCTGCAGTGAGCCCCAGGCACCCTGGGGGAGCAGCTGATTCTGCTCCAGCTGAGCAAAAGGAGCTGGTGGACGAGGCTCAGGGCAGCCTTCCCCATGTGTCCCTGTAGGCCAACCCGCTCCCTGCCAGAGTCACGAGTACCCATGTGGGCTGGGGGCCTGCCTGAATGCATCCCTGGTGTGTGACGGCCGGCAGGACTGCACGGATGGCTCAGATGAAGGGGGGAACTGCTCTGTGCCCTGCCGGCGGTCCTGTGCTCATCTCTGCTACCCCTCGCCCCAGGGCCCTGTGAGTGCCAGGAGCCCTGGTCCAAGGGCTTACCCTGCCATGCTGCCCTGGTCCAGCTGCAGGAGGGACCCTCCTGTGTCCCCTAGGGGGGACCCTGATGGCCCCTTTCCCCACAGCGGTGCTGGTGTGACCCAGGCTATCGGCTGTCTGAGGACGGTCTGTCCTGCATGGATATAGATGAGTGCACAGAACGGCGTGAGGAAGCCTGCACCCAGACGTGCCTCAATGCCCCGGGGTCCTACAGCTGTGGCTGTCTCCCTGGCTACCTGCTGGAGCCCGATGGTCGTGTCTGCAAACTCACTGGTAAGCCCTGGGATGGACAAGGAGAGCTCAGGGTCTCTGGCACCCTAGGGTACACCAGGAGCTGGTGGGTACCTGTGCCCCTGTTCCTGCTACCCGCGGGGAGCCCTGTAGTCCCACAAATGGCCCTGTCCCCTCTGCCACGTGGCCTCCCAGGCCCCCCTCAGCTGTAAGGTGCTGCTTGCCAGCCTGTGGCTGGTTGGAAAATCCCTCCGCACTAACTGGGGAACATGCTATGTGGTAGGGCTGAGTCCCAGCAACCTCCAATGCCTGCAAGTGCCATGTTCCCTGCTTGTGTGTGCTGGGGCCGTGGGGCCACCAGCACTGAGCAAGGTCTGGGTGTCTCTGTGTTGCTCCAGGACCAGAGCCTATGTTGCTGGTGGCTGTGCAGTCAGAGGTGTTGTCTTATGGTCTGCGGAGTGGGCGTGAGGAGGTGCTGCTGGCTGCTGACAAAGATCGTGTTGTCTTCTCACTCGACTATGACCTGGTGGAGAGGAAAGTCTTTTGGATGGACCTGGCCACAGAGAGCATCCGCTGGCAGGACCTCAACTCGACCAAGAAAGGCACACTGGTGAAAGGTGGGCTGTGACAGTGTGGGGTTAGCAGGGCTTGCATCTCTGGCTGTGCAATCTCCCGGTTATAGTGGGGGTGCCAGGCTGTGTCCCCTTGCATGGAGAGGTGCTGGTGGGAGCAGGGTTGGGAGGAGCCAGAGCTCCTGGGATGGAGGGCACCTGCGCTGCGAGCATTGTGCTAGAGGGCCATGCAGGTATCACCCCAGGGGTGCTGACTCTTGGGCACGTTGCAGGTGTGAGATCAGACTGTATAGCAGTGGACTGGCTCGGGAGGAACCTGTACTGGACAGATGGGGCAGCAGGGCAGGTGCTGGCCACTCGCCTGGGGGCTGCCTGGCGAGGGATACCAGAGTACACTGTGGTGATGGATGGAGACCTGGACCAGCCCCACTCCTTGGTGCTTCAGCCTCTGGCAGGGTAAGGCTGGGGCAAGAGGACATGGGGACCTCCTTGCCTTCCCTGCCCTGCCCTATTTTCCTCCACAGAGACAGGCAACAGGTTGGGGAAGACTTGGGATGGTGCCAACTGGGTGCTGTTGAGGCTGTGCAGCTGGGGAAGAATGAGCCCAGGCAGCTGCCGTTGCCCTGGGTGGAGCTCTCAGTGTGTCCCTGATGAGATGGGATGCTCTACACAGCTCCTCTGGGCTGCCCTGGTATTGGAACGATGCTGTGGCAGGTCCATGGGCCAGCACCTCTCTTCCCACCAGGTTGCTGTACTGGTCAGAGGTGGGGAGCCACCCACGACTGGTGGAAGCCACCATGGATGGGAGTCGGCGGCGCGTGCTGCTGGCCCAAGGGCTGGGCTGGCCCACAGCACTGGCCCTTGACCTCCCCGCCTGGAGGATCTTCTGGCTGGATGAGAAGCTGGGCAGTGCCGGTTCTGCACGTCTGGATGGCACCAGTGTGAAGGTGTGTAGCGGGACTCTGGTGACGGGGCCCTGCTGGGGGCCGGGGTGGACGCTTATGGCCTTTCTGACAGGTCCTGCAGCTGGGCTGGGTTCAGAGCCCCTTCGCAGCAGCTGTGTGTGAGGGGCAGCTCTACTGGTCAGAGAGGAAGGCATGGTCCGTGCAGCGGGTGGACAAGACCAGTGGAAAGAACAGGACTGTGCTGCTCAAGCGACACAGGCAGCCCCACGGCCTTCAGGTACCTGCCTGCGGGAGACCCAAACCCTGTTGCACCAGCTCTGCTGGGGCTCCCACCCTGCATGGCCCTGCCATCTTCCGAGTGCAGAGCCACTGGGAGCTGTACCCCCATCCCGGTCATCCTTGTGTAGCAGTCCTGGTGGTCAAGGGTCTCTGGTCCTCTTGGAGCACCTCTGCCTCACCATCCTGCCCCCAGCTGGGCCATGTCCAGGCCTCGGGAGCATGGTGTGTTGTCGATCATGCTCAGCTCCACTGCTGGTGGGGCTGAGGCTGAGTCTTCCCTTCCCACAGGTGATGCACCCAGCCCTGCGCCCCGTGGCCCCCAGCCCCTGCGTGGTGCGTGGCTGCTCCCACCTGTGCCTGCTGAGTGCCAGGCAGGCCGGGCAGTGCCGGTGCCCCGCCGGGCTGACGTTGGCTGCTGATGAGACCACCTGCCTGCCCCTCCGAGATTCAGCCTTTGCCCTTCTGGTGTCACCGGCAGCCGTGGCGCAGGTACCGTCCTCCGGAGCCAGCCCTGGGGGCTGCTGTCCTCACTGCTGTCAGGGGAGCGGGGTCCCATCCTAGTGCTGCCTCCTTCCTCCAGGTCTACCTGAAGGACCTGCCTGTAACAGCTGGATCCCAAGGCCTTCCCCGACACCGGTCCCTGCCCTTGGCCAAGGTGGGCCGCCTGACAGCCATCGACTACGCAGTGAAAGACAAGAGCCTGTACTTTGCGGAGGTGGGGGGTGACTCCATTGGGCTGCTGCGCCTGAAAGACTGGGGGCGGCTGTCCTGGAAGCAGGCGGTGGCTGTGGAGGGCACGGTGACGTCCCTGGCCCTGGACTGGCTGAGCGGGAACCTGTACTGGATCGGGGGGCAGCCGCCCAGCATCCATGTGGCAGCTGCCGGGGGGCGGTGGGCCCTGGCGCTGCTCAGCGAGGGGCTGCAGGGCGCTGCCTGGCTGGCGCTGTGCCCTCGCGCCTCCACCATGTGCTTTGTCACAGCGGCTGGCAGACGCGGGCCCGGCACCGCAGTGGAGTGTGCAGCCATGGACGGCACCGGCCGCAGGGTGGTCTGGAGGAGAGCCCGGGCTCCCACTGGCCTTGCTTTCGGGGGTGCTGGCACCCGGCTGTACTGGGCAGACCGCGGTGAGTGTAGGCTGAGTCGGGGTGCTGCTGGGGACAAAGGGGTGTGGGTGCTTGATCTGAGGGCACAGCCCCGCGGGACAGCCCGGAGCCCTCTGTGCACCCTCCCACCCCCCCCTAGTCTGATGTCCCTGCATCTGTGCCCTGCAGAGAGAGGCACCATCAGCAGCGTCGAGCTGGATGGATCCCACTTCCGTGTGGTGCGGGAAGGGCTGCATGGCCTCTCGCTCTTTGCCATCGGAGAAGGCTTTCTGCTCTGGAGCACAACCTCAAACAATGGTGAGTCCATTTGCTATGTGTTGTCCAGCTCCTCCTACTGCACCAGGACACAGGGGTCTCTGCCAGTCCCCGTGGGGTGCAGGCTGCCCCTCCCCAGGGTGAAGGGTAGGCTGGGGGACCCCACTTCCCATCCTGGGCACCCTTGTGGGAGGAGGTGACCCTATGTGTCTCCAGGCTCTAGCAAGATCTGGCACAGCCGGCTGGAGCGGGCTGAGAGCTGGTGGTTCCCAATGGAGCACGAGTTGGTAGCCATGAGGATTTACAGCCAGTTCTCACAGGAAGGTGGGTCTGGGGCTGACCCAGCCCAGAGCATCTGGGGGGGTGAGCTGTCCTCGTGGTGGGCATGCTAACCTGCACTGCTTTTGCAGGCACCAACGGCTGTGCAAAGAGCAATGGGGGCTGTGCCCAGCTCTGCCTGCCCAACCCTGCAGGGCGGCTGTGCCGCTGCTCTCCTGGCTACCACCTGGTGCGTGGGGTGGCATGCACACTGGCACTGCCCTGCCCAGCCCCATTCCAGGCTTGCCCTGACCTCCAGAGCTGCATCTCTGGAGAGCAGGTCTGTGATGGGCACCCCGACTGCCTTGACGGCTCCGACGAGTCTGACTGTGAGTGCTGGCCCACAGCCAGGGTGTGCAGGGGTCCTGGCTGGGCACAGGGGGACCTGCCCAGTCTCCCCCAGTTTGGGAAGGAGGCTCTCACCTGGGTCTCTGCTGATCTATGCCCATCCCTCCAGGCCCGTCTGTGGAGGTGGGGACACAAGTCCCCGTGATGGCACCATCAGGAACATCCCATGTGAAAGAACAGAAACCAGCCTTACCCACAGCTGCACCCAAGCCTCTGCAGCCCGGCCCCAGCCTGCCCACAGCCCCTGGCCCCCAGGAGCATGGAGAGCCCTTCCTGGTACCCCCCAGCACCGAGGAGGTTCTGGGGGCCATGCCATGTAGCAGTGAGACGTGTAACCTGCGTGGGGAATGTGCCATCGAGGCTGGGCGAGTAACATGCCACTGCGCCCTGGGCTATCGTGGTGACTACTGCGAGGAGGCAGAGGTGCAGCCCCTTGCAGGCCCTATCGCCCTGGGGGTGGCTGTGCTCCTGCTGCTCGGTGCTGCTGCTGTGGGGGCCCTGGCCTACATGCGGAGACGGGACAGGCGGAGGAGGTGAGTTCTGGGGCTGGGCTGAGCCAGGTACACCTGGGGATGGAGAGGGACAGGGTCTCCCTGCTCAGGGACAGTGTGGTGTCCTGGGGCACTCCTGAACTATGTGGAAAGCTCTGATCATCCCGGCAGGCTATAACCAGGGGTTGTGGCAGGACTTTGGGATCTGCCCCACCTCTAGGAAATGGCCATACCATCCTCAGTGTAGTTGTTTTTGTGTTTTTTTTTTTCCTTCCCAGGACCTCAAGCACTGCCTCCACCCGAGTGCTGACCTTGTACCACCGTGAAAGCGACCCTGAGGAAGAAGATGAAGAGGAGGAAGAGCTTCCCCCCAAGAGTGACACCTTTGTGAACGAAGCTTATGATGGGAAGGAGGTGAGCAGCATCTGGAGCAGACCCTGGTAGGGACCTCCCTGCCACCCTGGGGTGCCCCAAGGACCCCTGATATACAGGTCCCTCCCCACGCCCAGCGCTGGCATGGTGCCCTTTCTTGAGGCAAGCTCAGCCCTCCTGCTGGGGGTGCCTGGGGTCTGGGTGATACAGGGCCTTTCCCGCTCCACCTGTGGATGGAGCTCGTGGGCCAAGGTGTGGGGTGGGCCCAGGGAGGCTGGCTCAGGCTCATCACTGATGCACCCATCTGTGATCTCTACAGGAGCTGCCAGCCCCGCTGAGGAAGGGATCATCTCACCCCAACACAGCACTTTCATAAAGGAACTTTTGTGCAGCCTCTCTGGTCCCGTTGTGGTTTGTGTGGGGGCTGGGGAAGGCAGATTGGTTTGTTCTTCCCAGATCTCTAAGCTCCAGGGAATTTACAGGCCAGAGCAAAAAGCTTTGGGAATTTTTTTGGGAAGTCTCCAGCCCCAACACACTCCGAGCCACCTGAATCTGATCCACTGCTGCAGGGTGCATCCTGCACCATCCCTTAACCACACTTAGGGCATCTCAAGCCACTGTCCCTCTGCAGCAAGGCTTAGCTTGCTGACCAGGGTGCTTTGGCCTCTCCTGGGGTAGAAATCTGGCTGAATAGCTCTGCAAGGAAGCCGGCTCAGCTCTTGCCATGTTATGGAGGGTGCCAACCAGGATTTTATAGTGCAGCTCTGACCTCCTGAGTGTCCCTTATAAACCAGTGAGACCAGTTTTACTGCCTTTCACCAAGCTAATGATGAAAGGGGAAATCTACACTATTTTTTCCCCGCCCAAGGTTGCTTTTTTCCCCCCCTTAAGTGGCTGCGCTCAAGCAAGGAGAAACCTCTTCCAGAGTGAATCTTGACTATGGGGTCAAAGTCCTTGAGGAAGGTGCTATAACAGCTACCTGTACCCTTTCACAGACCTTTCCTCCTTGTTTCAGGCAAAACGGGGGAGCTGGGTTAGCCACGCCCACTGGCTCTCAGCCCAGCCTGCCTGGCAGAAAGCCCGTAACCATCCCACAGCACAGACCCGTTCCTCTTCATTTATTTTGCTGTTTGCAGAGATGTGTGAGAGGTGCTTTCCTCACCTGTTCCCAGCCCTGAAGGCTACAGGACGATAACCTATACCTTGTTCACGTGAGAACACTGGTGCTGCCTTTGCCCAAGCTGCTGCACAGTGCAGGAGCATGAGATAAAAGCTGCGTCTGGAGGGACGGACTGGAGCCAGGGCTGGTCCTCAACCCAGCACAGCCTTGGCACAGTTGTGGGACCTGGAGTATGGCAGGCTTTTGGGGAGGTTGCAGAGATTCAAGCCAGGTCCTCGGTCTTGTTTCCAGCCTGTTCTGAGGAACCCCAAGAGAAGGGCATGGCTTGGAGGAGCAGGAGCCAGTGCTGCTCTCAGGGCCAGGCAGGTGGGCTGTCCAGTGCCCACTGCTGTCCCTGTGCTGTGGGGCTACAAGTCTGAGTCGCAAGGCAGGGTGCTCCTCTGCTGTTGTCTGTCTCGCTCATCCTCCAGCACATCCCAGGGATTGCAATAAGCCCCAGTGGTGGACCACGGCCCCGCCTCCAGTGAAGGGCTGGGGGGCAGTCTGGGGGCCCTGCATTCCTTGCAGCAGTGGTGGAAGCTGAGGGCGAGGGCCAGCCCCCCCAAGATCTCCAGGCAGCTTCCCAGGTAGCTCAGCACCAAGCCATAGCCTGCAACGAGCGTGCCCCCAGCCGGTGCAGGCAGTGTCCACAGCTCGTGGGTGTACCAGGAGGCAGGCACAAGGCTCAGTAGCCCTGAGAGGAGCAGCATAAGCCCTGCCACGCCAGCCAGCAGGTGCCGTGGCTCCTTCTGCCAGCAGCGAACCCCTAGGGCAGCCACCACCAAGCCCAGGAGGGTGAGCGCCAGCGAGGTGGGCATCATCCCTTGAGCCACCCGCACGGGCACCTGCTCAAAGTAGGCCAGCTCATCAGCCTGCCCACAGAGGCGGTCATGGGTGCTCTGCTGCTCTGTGCATATGTCCCAGATGCCCTGCTCCAAGACAAAGTCAATGGGCTGGTTGGACATGTGGCTCACCTGCCTCCAGCTGGGTGCCACCGTGCCTGTGAAGGTCAGCAGGATCCCGCAGTGGCACAGCACCATCCCCACGATCATCGCTGTCGGCGTCCGCATGCTGGAGAGGTAGGTGACAAAGGCTCCAGTGCGGGTCTCCAACTCCTGTTCCTGCTTGTCAGAGCCAGAGAGCTCCGGGGGGAGCGGAGGCTCGCTGCTGCCGCACGTCACCTGGGCAGAAGAGGTGGCACTGGTGCCCCAGGGCTGCTCGGTGCGGGCAGGGCTACCCCGCGGCAGGGCGGTAGTCCCAGCGCCCCCCGTACGGTGGGCAGCCGGCGGAGCCGGGAGCCGGAGCACAGCCCGGCTGTGCTCAGGGATGCGGGGAGGTGCCAGCGGCAGGAGGAAGTGTAGACAGGCAGGAGCAGCGCAGGCAGGGCTGGCCGGCGCAGGCAGGAGCCCGGCACAGGCAGGGCTGGGGTGCGGGAGCCTGCGGGAACTACCGAAGCTCCGGCCCCGGCTGTCCCCACGCAGGGAGCAGTGGCTGGGATGCCAGGGACACTCAGCTGTCCCCGGGCTGCAGGTGGCACTGGGACATCTCAGTGTCACCCTGGGGCTTGGCAGCACTTGGTCCCTGCTCCTCCCTGATGGGGAAGCACAGGACCCTGTTATGGCTTGCTTAATTAAACTGACTGTGAACTTATTTTACTATCAATCAACTGAATTAATTTATAAAAGTCATTAATTAAGGTGAAATACTAGCATCTCTCGGAGTTCGTAAGGACTCTGTGGTCCTCCCCAGGCCCAGGAGACCTTCCCAGGCCCTAGCCTTCATCTTCTCACTCTTCATCCCAGCAAGTATCTCCCTGTCCTTCAGGCACTGCTCCTCAGCTTGGCCCTGCTCTTCGCTTCCCAGGCTGCGCTCAGAGTCCACTCGCAGGCGCAGCAGCCTGGCTCTTGGAGGGAAAAGTCCCTGGGATGTCCACTGAAACAGGTATGGGAAGTCACCACGTTTGAGAACCCCTATGTGGCGTTTTGAGCCCCAAAAAGCACTGGTCTTGGGCCTCTCCGAATTTCCCTGAATTTCTGCCTGTCGCACTGAGCCCAAAAGAGGGCAGCATTCCCTGTAGATTAATTTGGGATGGGCAACCCCAGCTGATCAGGAGGGCTGGCTGCAGGTGTGCCCCACAGCATCTTTGCACTGCTGGTTTCGTGCAGCTGGGTGGGCCCGTGCTGGACCAGCTGCTCCCTGGCTCCCTTCCCCATTCCTCCATCCTACAGCTATTTCCCTGTGTACCCCCGAAGTCCTTCTGTTCTGTGAGTGCCAGATCACTTCAAGGATGGCTAGTGGAGCTGTTGATCACTGGATCTCAGCCCAGATGGAAGGGAGGGGTGGGTTGGACTCAGCCAGGGGCTCATGTCCCCTGCCACGTCTGCAGGGCAGCAATGCTGATAGCTAGCTCTCTGTAGCTCCAGGCTGGGGACACCTGGCTTTGTCACATGCGGCTAGTAGTTTGCTAAAATTTAGCACTCCTCAGCTGAGAAAGTAAGCTAGGGGTTGCTGTTCCTCTTTCTGTCCCATGAACTTTTTTAAGTTTTTCCTGCTGCTCCAGCCGTTGGCCCCATGCCAGGCCACCCATTAGTGCCTTTGGAGCTGTGGGTCCAACCAACATACCACATGCTGCCTGGCTGGTGTGTTGCCTGAGGCTGCCTTCTGCTGTGGGACCCCCACCCCTGACAGGAACAGGTGCTGAAAGAGCCTGAAATCTTCTAGTCCTGGCCCTCACAGAAGGCTGTATTTTCTTTTACATTTGGACATGAGGTGGAGGTTGGCTGTGAGAAGACAGTTCTCCTGGGGGAGAGGGAGGCAGAGTGAAAGGGCTGGTAGTGAGCTGAGTGGCACAGTGAGCCTGAATGCCATGGATGAGGGCCTGTCAGTGCCGTCTGGCGGCTCCTCCTGAGCTCAGGAGCTTTTTACTGTGGTGACAAAGCACAGCTCGGTGGCAATGCTGGCAAGTAAAGCAGTGGTCACCTATGGACCAGCCAGACCGAGCTGTAGCTGTGTGCAGGTGGGAACAAGCCTGAGCCCTGCGTGGCTGGCCAGGGCTTTGCTCCCTGTCCCACATGTGCGGGTGGGGCGTGCTCCAGCCCTGCTGGAAAGGCAGAAATTCCGCATCTTGTCGGATTTGCCCACGTTTTTAGCAGACAGGTCAAGAAACCTAGAGGCCTGCTGCTTGGGATGCAAGGGATGCCACAGGAAACCCCACTCCGGGCTTTGCAGTGCCTGTCCTAGGGTGCCTCTCCCTGCAGCACCTTCCTTCTCCTCTCATCTGCCCCTCCAGAGATTCTCTGCCCCTCGCTCCCACAGGCTTGGGTCTGGGAGGCAGCCATTTCTTGGATCTGCAGCGTCAAGCAGAAGTTGGGTGCTGGGAGCCTCGCAATTAAGCGTCGGGGTCAAGTTTAACAACTTAGGCCTTTCCAATTTATTAATAGTGCCCAGGAGGATGCATGTGCCCTTTGCGCTGGTGCCCAGGCTCCTGATTGCAGGGCAACAATAAACAGATCAGGTGATGTGGCCCTGAGGCTGGATGACCTGCCCTGAGCAAGCTCGGGGAAGGAAACGGGATTAACAGAGCTATTTCCTGATGCCACAAAGTTATAGATTGTTCATTTCTTCCCTTTTACTTTCTAATGAGGTGGTATGAAAAGCAACTCAAAGGAGAGCCTGGCCCTTTCCAAGCTCTGGGGAAGCATTTAAAGCCATCTGGTCTTAGAGATAAAATGGTATGCCTGAAACTGCCTTCCTTTCCACATTTCCCTAGCTGCTGGGTGGAGAGCCACCTTACTTGGTGTTTCCTACTTCTCCAAGGCTGTGACTAAGTTTTTTCTACTTTGGCAAAGTCATCTCTTCAAGAAAGTGATGGAAACTTTATCCAGGTTCAGTTGGCTCGCATTTTATTATTTTTTAACCCCCCTTTGTAAATCGGAGGAGCAGCAGAAGGCCTTGAGCTAACTGTAACTGGAAAAGATCCAGGGCAGGATGGTCAGAACTTGAGATCGATTCCAAGGGGAAAAAAAAATTAAAAAATCCATGATGGGCTATTGAGTGTCAGGTTGCTGCTTCCAGCCTCAGATACCCCACGTCATTGAAGGCTGGGAGTGCATTCAAGCAATATTGTTGCGTTCAGTCTGTTCCCTGCCTCCCTATTTGTCTGCTTCCAGACACTGGTGGTGACAGGACACCTGACTGGACAAATACTAGTGTCTCTTAGGTGACAGTGGCTCAGTGTAGGATCAGCGAGGATCGGACTAGTGGCTTTTGGGTTACACCATTGTCACACCAACTGAGCAGAGTTTGGTGTAACAGATGGGCTTTCCCTGATGCCAGAATTGGCCACAGTTGGGGAACACACGCACACAACAGTCTCCAAAGCTTCCTCTGGGATCCTTAGTCTGATCCAGAATACCGGCTCCAGCTGAGCTTTCAAAAAGTGGCTCCGGAGAGAAGAAGGTAGCTTCACTGCACAAAGGCAGCTCTGCCCCTGTGCTGTCTGCTGAGTTTGTGACACTGAGACCGGGGAGGAATCATGTGTTTGTGAGGGTGTTAGTCTGACCCCCTTCCCATTGCAACTACGAGGCTTGTCCTCAGCAGCAGCAGGATCTCTCGGCATCCTGTTTGCCATGCAGGGAAGAGCCGGGGCCGGGGCTGTTTAGCAGAAGCCTGCAGCTGGTAATTCCTGTTTACATCCCACTGACCCTGGGGCTTCGCCTGCGTTGCATACAGCAAGATCCCCTCCCATACCACCACACTGCCTGCATGTCCTGCACATTATATTGTACCCCACTGCTTCTCAGGTTCAAAGTGGCCTCGGCCCACACTGCACACCGAGCCACGTGTCAGTCAGGTCTGCGGACATGGAAAATGAGAGTGCATGTGCTGTGCTTCCCTGCGCTGCCCTGTGTCTGGCAGGTGCCCAGCAGGCACGACACTCGACGCTGGCTGTGTGCCCTTTGCCCTCTCTCTCACTTTAGGAGGATCCACTTTGCAGAGCCTGGCAGCCCCCTGTGTCCTGCCTGCTGTAGGAGATGGGGACTGGCTTGGAACAGCACCTGGGGGCTCTTGGGGGTGTTGTAATTTCCTCTGGTCTAGCCCCTTGGACAGGTCCTCTAGCCACCTGTGTTTGCCTCTGTTGAAACCCTGAATCCCTGCAGTCTGGGAGCAAAGCGGGATGGCTCGAACAGCCCGTGCTGGGTTTTTTAGCATTAGACCTGATTGTCTAAGCCTCTCCTCAGTCTCTATCATACAGGAAAGTCTCATAAGGCAGGTGTCAGGGTTGAAGGATTTGGCTCTGATCATTCCATTTTGCTGCCGTTTCTTCTAGAATTTGGAGTGGGAGAGTTTCTAAGAGTGCGAAATGACGGTTCCCTATTGATGACTCCTTGCTTTCAAGCCACGGCCCAGGAAGTGTGAGTGCAGCCGGGACACGCTCTGCATTGTGCAAACAGCTGCAGCTGCAATGGGCTTCTCTCAGACCAGCTCCCCGTTTCCTCCCTCGACGGACACACTACTGTCTTTGTCCCTGCCAGGAGGCCAAGGACAAGCCCCCAGGCACGACAGGGTCTGCAGTCCCCCTTGCTAGCTGAGTGTGGAACAGACGTCTGTGTGTCCTCCCCAGAGCACAGGCAGTTGTGGTCGGCACCCAGTGTGCAGCTCCATGCCCCAGCTCTCTAGCTGTCAGGGCGTGACTTCTGCAAGCAGATTTATTTGGCTTCCATTTGCCTGTTGACCTGCTACCCTCAGACTGGCCATGGTGGTGACAGCAGCCCCAAGGATGCACTTTAGAAGGGTTATCGGAGACCAGGGGATGTGTTGGGTGTGCAAGGGCTTGCAGGCCCTGTGCTGGCAGGTCCCACGCTGGGGCTGGGACCCAGCAGTGGCTTATCATACTCAGTCCTGTGGCCCATAGGAGCCTTGGCTGTTCCCCCTGCTCAAAAGTCAACGTGATGGAGCCGCATACACCCGTGCAATTTGGGAGCAGCATCCTGTAATGCCTGCAGGGAGCAGTAAATCTATCAGTGAGCACTGAGGTTGTTGCCGCTCTGTTTCTGCAGCCCAGCTGTGACTGAATTCTATTCAGACTAGATCCTGGGAATGAGTTGTTGAAAGCCTTGTTAGATGCCCCCCAGGTATTCACTCAGCCGTTAAACTCCCTCACTTCCAAACTGCTTCACTTAGACTTGCCAGATTGCCCAGTGCTGCTTATGAGTCTGCTTTCAGTTCAGAGAATGATATAAAAAGCGTTTTTGCAGCTCTATCTATTTTTGTCTGACTTGATCCTGAAATGGTTGAGAGTGGTTTGGACATGAAGCTCTGCTGCTGGGTTTTGGAGGTGCAGCCCTTTTCAGACAGGGAGAAGAGAGCAGTCTGGCTGTGGAAATTGCATGTTTGTCCAGTTCTTGGGCCACAGAGCTTGGGAGCTAAAGGGCAATGCCAGTGCCTGTGGGTGCAGAGCATGTTGCAACTGGCAAGGCAAAAGCAGCGCTTCATGTTGGGGTTCATCTGGTTACTGTAAATGTGACTCATCTGCACGTACGTGATCTCTTGTTAGGCTGAAAGGCCTGAAACCAAAGCGCAGGTGGCTTATGACTGTGCCTTTAGGCATTTTCTAGCAGTTCGGTCAGCTTTGTGGGTCAAACCACTGGACATATGGCCAAGGCCGCAGGAGGAAAGACCTGCTTAAACCTTTCCTTTGGAGAAAGCCCTGGGCGGGAGACAGCTGTGTCCCATGCCTGTTCTGGGGACTGAGAAACAGTGGGACCTCTAGTCTATGGGAATTTTATTCCAATAGCGGACAGGATGAGAACATTGGTGGGATGATATCTCTGTCTTGAGAACAGGAAATTCTCCCACTGTATTTGTGAACTATGTGGACATTTTGGATGGAAGGATAGTTGCGTCTAGCTCCCATGTTACTTGCTGGTGAACAGACTGCTGAGTTTTGCTCCACAGGAGGATCCTGTCCCCTTTGGAGGAAGGCACAGGACTCTTCCAGGTTAGTCAGAGGAATCTTGCAAATGAAAGGAAAATGCTTTTATTCTTGGCAAAGTGTCAAATCCACGCAGTAAAGCCTGCCTTCCATGTGCCTGATACCATCAACACATATTTTGAGGCAGTCAGTACATCAGTAGAGACAAAACTAATTGGTTTTGGCACGGAAAGGCCAGTGAAATCACCAGCCACAGACAATGTGAAGCATAGGTACAAGCAGAGCAGGATTAGTCTTGTGCCTTCCCTTTTATACCAAGGTAAAAAAATCACCCCTCTAGACCTGTGCCCTGTGGTTGTGCCAGCATCTGCTTCTTTCTAGCCTTGTGTCCCCTTGGGGAGGACAACAGGCAACGCTTGCAATCCCAGAGTGGTGTGTGCTGCCTGGACCTGTTATTTGAATGTTCAAACACACATGCTTGGCCGAAAAGCCACTGACCTACGGCCTGGGATGGGGGTGACAGTGTGTGAGGGGGAATATCACCATTCACTATGGTTCCTAACCTCTCATACTAATAATTCACTAAGTAAATGGCATTGCTGGTAGCCCTATCTGGAGGACTTTTTGCTGCTGAATTTCAAAGGCTGCTGCTAAATCATCAAGGTAAGAAAGTTCTTTATGACATGTCACAGAATTCTACTCTTTACCTAAAATGCCAGGCTGCTTCAAAGCTCCGAGAGACTGCTTTACTCCCAGAAGGATGCCCAGTGTGCCACAGCCTGTGTGAAGTGCCTGGCAGGACTTACTGCTCATATGAGGTACAGGATTGCCTGTTGGTTGGCCCTGGAATGTACTAGGTGCCCTCACTCAGAGACTGGGGGGCTTAATACTGGTGACAGTGGGAAGCTGTCATAGGGGTGGATGGGATTTTGGACAGCTGAGAAAGTATGGAGGGCTGCAGGATGGTGGTCTTTCCTCCAGGATGGGGTGGCCTGATCATTCTTGCCCTGGGACATAGATGATTTTTCTACTGGTGGTATTGTCTTGTGCTCCACTCAAATGGGACTTTCTCACTGATCTGGCTGTGGTGGCCAAGTATTTGCAGGCTGCTGCAGGTCTGCCCTTCTCTGGAGGTGTCCAGGACAGGCTGCCACTCACTGGCCACAGCAACCTTCAAGAATCATCTCCCTCTCAAAGCAGGCAAACTTGCAGGCCACGTGGAAGCTTGGTACCCAACACTATTCCCAGCTTGGTGGAGTTTCATTAAGGCTAAGCTGTAATGAGAGTGGCTGGCCCTGGCTAGCTGCTTGTCCCCACCACCCTTGCCTCTGCCAGGCACTTGGGCAGGAAGCACAGGGCAGTTAGACATAGCAGTCACGGGCAGGGTAAAGCTAGGGTGAACTAAGTATGAATCCCCCTGTGCACCAATTTGGTCCCTGACACTTGTTCAGTGATGGGAATAGAATTGTAAATATCCTTAAAGCCTGTGACGTGTCCCCGTCTCCACCACAAGAGGAAGGCTTGCTTCCAGCATGCTCCCCTGCCTGGTTTGTGGCCTGTGTCATCCCATGTCCCTTTCTTTCGGTTGGATTGATCAGATTTCAAAGCATTTCACACCTGACTTGATTGAATTTCATCTGACTGATGTCAAGTCCTGTCTTCACCAGGTCTTTAAGGTCATCTGATGAATCTACTTTCTGGCATTCCTCTGGTCTTGTTTTCTTTAACATTATCTGCAATATTTCTAAGGCAGTGCAGCATGTCTTCTAGCCCACATTATGCAAGCATTGAATAATACCAAAGCTAGGACCATTTTCCTGCTGTTCCTTTGCGTATATGTCCTTCTAGTTTGACCATAAGCCATGAATAGCTTTTGCCACCAGATGAAGGTGCTATTTTTGCACTGATTTTACATCCATCTTTCATCTAGATGTTATTTCACTTCTGACAAGAAGTCTGACTGGTATAACACAAAGTCCTCTATGGAGGTCAAAATTATCACATCTGCTGCTGCTCTTTATCTGCCAAATCTTTGAGAGAGGAAATTTAAATGGTTTGGTATAAAATAGTTCTTAAGAAATACCACTTGTCCACTTCTCAGCCCCCGTATTAACGCCTTGGTGCCTCTGAATAAATCCTTTGTGCATGTTGATTTTCCAGGCATTGAATTATGGATCTATAACTTGACTTCAAGCCTTTTAAACAGGATGCTGTGTTCATTCTGTGCCATTTCCTTGGTTCCACTCCAGCCCTTCAGCAGTTCTTGGAGAGCGTGGCTTGGGAACTGGAGGCAGCTCCTCCTCTGATAATGAGTGTTGCTGTAGCTCATACACATTTCACCTAGCTGAAAGTTCATGAACCTCTTATTTCGTAATCCTGGCCCATTTCCCGACCCCTTTTCTGTTCATCGTCATGGCTAAATGCCGGGGCAAGAGTTTGGCTTGTAGGTGCCTAAGAGAGACACTGCGAAGTCTCAGCTAGTTATCTTTTTATCTTGGTGGTTTGTGGAGGGTAATTGATCCCTTCAGTGAGTTATTCACCACTAGATTCAACTTTATGGAAAAGCTAAATGCAAGAAAGGCAGCAGAGTCATCAGTTTCTTACATTTGCTTTCCTCAAAAGAACAACAGTGATGGTCTCACCCGCACCTTGGTCCTTCCTTTTGACCCTCCTACAGTTGCTTCTCGTGTCCATCGCTAGCTTTTCGGCACAGAAGCTACCTTCTCACTGGTAAGCAATCATTGGCAAGGGAAACACTGGAAGAGAGCTAGCCATTTCAGTCTAAGGCCACTGGCAAACTTTGAGCTTTGCTAATTCTCAGATCTTTCCTCTCCTCTTCTCTTTTCCTCTCCCCTCCCTTTTATAAAAAGCTGCTTGCAAGAAATTGTTCCTGCAGCACTGGGATTTCAGCCTGGACATTAGGAAAAAAAAATCTCCCCCAAGAGGAGAAGCAGCCCTGGGACAGGTCCTGAGAGTGGTCGTGGCTTGCCACCCTTGGGGCTTTCTGAGTGTTGGTTAGACAAAGCTGTCTGACCTGCATACGTGTTGCTCCAAGAGGGAGGTTGGACCAGAGAATGTGGAAGGCTCTTCCAGACAATGCTGCCATGGGTCTGTAAGAGAAAATATTCAATACATACCAAAGGTGGGTTATTCTCCTGCATTAGGGGCACTTCTGCATTGCACTTGGACGCAACAGTCCTTTCTTTTTCTTTGACCAGGTGTTAGTGTCCTGCAAAGTGGCCCCATATGACTCATATGTACAATGGAAACACAGCGCATGCAGGAGAGCCGACCTTGCATTCCTCCCTCAGGCCTGCCACTGCATTTGAAACAGCCTTACTGAAATGTCTGAACTTGCAAGCTTGTTGCTGATCTTCCTGAGCACCAGAATTTGGGATTTAATAGCTAGGGCTGGGAATGCTTGTATCCTTTTCCATGGCTAGGACTGCCCTGGGTGCCGGTGCCCGTTCCATTGTTTTGCTGTCTTTGCTGCTACAGCAGTAATTAGGATAAGGTATAATTACAAAGTTTGCCCTGGGACATATACAAAGCCACTAAGCTGCATTGTGAAGCTGTCTGTGTTTTCTGCTCCTTTTCATTCTGTGACAAATGCCTGACCTCTGGTTTAAAGTGAGAAGCTAGTGGTGATGTAGATATGAGCTGGCATCGAGTTCCTTGCTCCCTCCTTCATCCGCCAGACCTTGCCATTCATCTGGCCTCTCCAAAGTAACCTGTGGGTACTCTAGGTGTCAAATACTCTTGGCAGTTGTAGAGGCAAACAAATTATTGTAGCTTAGGTGCCTGGCGGAGAAACAAAGGCCAAAGAATCAGGAGGTGTGTCCTGGAGGCCAGCATAAGATGGAAGAAAAGGCGCTCCCATCTTTTGGAGACACCCAGGATCATCCAGGCAGCACCAGTGAGACCTTATCTCTTGCTGCCTGGCACAGAGGACCCGCTGGACATGTTTTGGAGGATGGGGAGAAGGTATCACATACAGATGGCTCAGCCTGGCTCTTCTAGCCTTTCACACCAGTGCCTGCCTTTGGAGGATGGAGCAAGGGGCTTGCTCCCAAGGCACACCCCAAATCTGGCGGCAAAGAAGACCCAGTTTTTCCAGGAAGTTCACTGCAGGCCTTGGAAAGTAGTGGCAGTTTACAGCTTGGTCCCTGAATAAACTCGGGCATGTCTTTGCTAACTATCACTGATATTCTTCCCTCGGCCCTCTGATTCACCCAGACCTACCTTGTTTTTGCATGCCAGCAATGCCTCAGGACCTGGGCAGTTATCAGAAGACAATGAATCACCTCAAACATCCGCTAACTCATTCTGTAGGAGCTCGTCTTACTCACAGCACAAATTCCAGCTCTCAGCTGCTCTGAAAATTTTCTACCTACAAAATATGCATCCACTCCCGGATGCATTTTGACCCATCTCAATGAGGGACACAGCTAGAAGACAAGGTCAGCAGCTGTAAAACCTCACACAGGAACCAAGTCTTTTCGTTCTATTCAGGAAGAGACCGGTACCTGTCCCTGATTCTTGTTTTTAGAGAAGGTGTGCTTTTTTATGGCAGAGGTTCCCTTTTGGTTCTGAGTTTTTCTGACATTACACCAGACAGAGTTTCACTTGGTAACTGGTGCTTCCAGCTCAACAATGTGCCAGCAGGCTTGTCTTTGCAGGGCTGACCTTTCAGAGAGATGTTCAACTTGATGTCAGCTACAGCTGCAAAGCCAAACAGAATCTAGTTCTAATCCTGCTTTTTTTTTTTCTACCTTGGCTGGAGTTGCTCCTAGACTGCTCCATAAATCTTTGATAAAATACCAAGGGGGATGGGGCTTGTCTGGTGCTGCTCTTAGGAGGTCAAACCTTATCTTAGCAAAAACAGCCCCTGGGAAAGGGGATAGCACAGAAATATATGGTGTATCTTCCCACCCCTCTGTGGTTTTTTTTCTGCACTACTCCAAGAGTCAGTTGGTACCAACACCAAGGTCCTGTGCCTGTTGCACATTACAGCCTGGCACAGTACCTTGGCATTTCAGCATTCCTGGCAGTGATCAGACCAGTGTCTCCTGTCCCTGTGCTGTTTCAGTGGTGGTGGGACTCGCACCATGCCCTGCATGAGCCTTCTCGATAGGTGATACCCACCCTGGGACAGACGGTATTGCACTCTGCTTATAAACCAGTCTTCTCATCAGTGTTATTCTGATGTGCAGTGCCTTGTCTCATCCCTGCATGCTGTTTGTTGTCAGCTCTTACTTTGTTTAGGCTGTGAATACACTCCACAGGGGAGCACCAACAGCCTGATGCAGTGCCTGAGAGAAAGAAAGAAAGATGAGACGTGTGAGGGACAGTACAAGAAAGGTTGATAAATCCATGTATGCTGAAGAGGGCATGAGTGTCCGCTGCCTTTCCAACACAGGAACTAGGATCTAGAAAGTGTTGAATAAAGTTAGCAAGTGACAGGTTCAAACTAAGCAATAAGAGATGGTTCTTCCCCCAGGCCAGCGCACAGCTGCAGAATTACTTGCTGCAGGATGCTGCAGAGGGGCTCCCACAATTTCTAGGCGCTCCAGGGGAAACTGGAGTTATTCATGGAAGTCTGAAAATGTTGAGTCCAAAGACACTTTGTCCCAAGAAACCCTGCAAGCTTGCTGGAGACCAGGAGACGTCTAGATGCCTGTGCTTTTTGGACACTGCTGGAGACATGATTATGACCTTCATGGACCTTGAGTGTTCTTAGGTAGGAACATTATTGTGGGCCCTGGAAGAGGTGCAACAGTATTATCAGGTGGTTGTGCTCCAAGAAATGGAAAGATTTGGTCATCTTGGGTTTGTGGCATAAATCTTTAGGAGTCCTGCATGGGTTTCAAGGGGGGGATCTGGTCAGCATGACTGTACCTTCTTGTACATGTATGTTTCTTTGTACTGAGTCCTTATCGATCACACCCTCTGTGCCAGGAAGCTTGTAAGGTGTTACAGACCTCAGGTCCCAAGAGGCTTTTTGGAGGTGCATCCTCCAGCCAAACTGGATTACAACATTCAACTGGTTCACTCTGTCACCTCATTTGGGGTGCTGTCCTCCCACTTAGTGGCTGTCCAGCAGCATTGTCTCAGCACAACTTGTTCCATGGCATAAGTGTACCCTCCTGTGAGGGGTTAGAGCTTCACAGAATCACAGAATGGTTGAGGTTGGAAAGGACCTCTTGAGGTCATCTAGTCTGATTCCCCCGGTCAAGCATGGCCACATAAAACAGGCTGCCCAGGGCCATGGCAGTTGGATTTGGAATACCTCCAAAGATGGAGACTCCACAGTCTCTCTGGGCAACTGTGCCAGTACTCAGTCACCTTCACAGCAAACCTGTCTTCCAGACGGTCAGTCTCCATCATGTATCAGAGTTTCTCCAAGGATGGAGACTGCGCAGCTTCTCTGGGCAACCTGTGCCAGTGCTCAGTCACTCTCACATTAAAAAAGTGTTTCCTGATGTTCAGACGAAACCTCCTGTGTTTCAGTTTGTGCTCATTGCCTCTGGTCCTGGCACTGGGCACCATTGAAAAGAGCTTGGCTCCACCTTCTTTACACCCTCCCTTCAGGTATTTGTATACATAACTATGATCCCCCCATCTCCAGGCTGAACAATCTCGCTTTTGCATCCTTTCCTCATAGGAGAGATGTTCCAGTCCCTTCACCTTCTTCATGGCCCTTTGTGGCACTCTCTCCACTATGTCCATGTCTCTCTTGTACTGGGGAGAGAGAACTGGACACAATACTTCAGGTGTGGCCTCGCCAGTGCTTACCAGAGGGCAGGATCAGCTCCCTCCACTTGCTGGCTGCACTCCTCCTAATACAGCCCAGGATACTGTAAGCCTTTTCTGCCTTTTCTGTTTCTCCTCAGGTGCATAAATTTCCACTTCTCTTTGTTGAACTTTATGAAGTCATTGAACTTCATTTGCTGTCAGGCCACTTCCCCAGACTGTGCAGGTCCCTCTGGATGGCAGCACAACTCTCTGGCATATCAGCCACTCCTCCCAGTTTTGTGTCATCAGCAAACTTGCTGAGGGCACAGTCTGCCCCATCATCTGTATTATTAATGAAGATATTGAACAGGATGGGACCCAAGGGACCACTGGGGTACACCAATAGCAACTAGACTTCAACTAGACTTCCTGCCACTGATTGCCACCTTCCAGGCAAGGCCATTCAGCCAGTTTTCAATACACCTCACACTCTGGTGTTAGGAAAGCTAAAGCCCAACTGGAATTGAATCTGGACAGGGATGCTCAGACAATGTTTCTGTATTCCCCCCAGGTTACCCATCCTTGCTTCCACCCTCTGTATGCTTCCTTTCTGTGTCTGAGTTTGGCCAGGAGTTCCTCGTTCATCCACGCAGGCCTCCTGGCATTTTTGCCTGGTTATGTATTTATTGGGATGGAGATCTCTTGATCTTGGAGGAGGTGACCCTTGAATATGAAGCAGCTTTTTTGCCTTCCCTCCCCCACCCCCCTTCCTTTCAGGGCCTTATCCCATGGGACTCTTGCAAGCAGATCATGAAAGAGGCTGAAGTCTGCTCTCCTGAAGTCCAGGGTTGTGAGCTTGCTTCTCACCCTCCTCCCTCCCCTCAGGATCCTGAACTCCACTATCTCATGGTTACTGAAGCAAAGGCTGCTTTTCATCTTCACATCCACAAGAAGCTCCTCCTTGTTGATGAGCATGAGGTCCAGCAGAGTACCTTTCCTTGTTGGCTCCTCTGTCACTTGGTAGAGGGATTTATGATCAATGCACTCAGGAAATCTCCTGGATTGCTCATGTCCTGCTGTATTGTCCCTCCAGCATATATCAGGATGGTTGAAGCCCACCATGAGGACACCAGGGCCTGTGAACATGAAGCTGCTCCTTTCTGTAGGGGCCTCACCCACTTGTTCTTCCTGGTCAAGTGGCCTATAGCAGACACCCACTATAATAACATAACCTTCACCTGTTCTCCCTTTAGTCCTGGTCCATAAGCTCTTAGCTGGTTCCTTATCCATCCCCAGGCAGAGCTCCACACACTCCAACTGCTCTCTCACGTGAAGGGCAACTCCTCATCTTCCCATCTTGCCCTTCCTAAAGAGCCTGTATCCCTCTGTTGCAAAGCTTCAGCTCTCCAGTCATGGGAGTCATCCTACCACAAGATGACCGCCCTTCAACTGCACGCAGATCTCTAGTTCCTCATGTTTATTCCCCATACTGCATCCATTAGTGTACAGACATGTTAGGGAGGTTCCCCAGCATGTTGAGCTCCTGGAGACGGTTTGGGGGATTTCTCCACAATGGTGCCTTGTAGGCAATTCCTTGCTTACACACAAGTGCTGGCAGTGACCCCACTTGAGGGCCATTTTGTTGATTTTGTGATCCCTTCCTGGCACACCACCCTTTGCTCAGCCATCCTCTCTGTTGCTCCCTCACAGAACTGCTGGCTACTTTCTCTGTCCCCTGCCGTTCCTGGTTCAGAAGGTGGCTTTGAAACGTAAGGGGTGTGAGCACACTGAAACTCTGACGTTTCCTCACAGACATGCCTGTCCTCACGGGTGTGTCAGCTGGCACTAAGCATGCCCATTAGCTAATTGAGTTTTGCTGTTTTCTTAAATTGTGTAGATGTAATTTGCATTCAGTTGCCTCCATTCTCCTGTGAGGTACTGCTGACTGCAGCCTTTTAGGAGCAACAGATCTCCAGCAAGCAGATGGGTCACTGTCTTGCATCTTCCTGCAACTGAGAGAGCACAAACTGGGCATAAGAAGCTTCATCCTCCAGACACCTTGCTGATATGTTTCCAGAGGTGGCACAGTCCTGCTGGAGGCTGAGTGGCTGATGACTGCATTTAAACAGCCCTGCTGCAGGTCGGATGGTACCTCTGTTCCCTCTCTGGGCTAACTCCAGTAAAAGGTTGATACGCGTGCCTTTTTCTCTTCCCAGTTGACTTGGAGAGTTCTCATTTCGAAAATGTCCTAGGAGGTATGTCTGATGAATCTCTTACAAATACAGCTCAGCTCTGAAATCCACTTATTTTCCCCCAGATAAGCCCCCCTTTGGGAATTCTCAGTCTAGGTGCAGCCCAGGGTGGGGTGTTCGCTGCACTTGTTGCTCCCTGACAGCCAGGCCAAGTGCTTCAGCTGCTCTTCTCTGATTAAGCGCAGATGCTCAGGATGTGTCAGCACAGGCACTAGTTCTGCTAAGTGGAGATGTTTCTTCAGGGAAACTTGGTCATGAATGTAGCCCTGGGAAGGGGAATGGTCTCTTTTGGAGTGAGAAGTGACCCCGAGGTTGATCCCTCTCCATGGGTAGCTCCAGACTCTGAATGACCTTCAAAAATTGCACCACCTTCATGTAAACCTAGGGCTCAGGTGGTTGTGTTCCCTTCAACCCAGTGCAAGTCTATGCACTTTGGGGTTCTCTCAGGCTTGTCTCTGCAGGGCAGTAGAGGTCAGCTGCCCTGAACTCCCCCAGACATCCCCTCTGCAGGCACTGGGGCTGCCTTGCCTTGATATTGAAAGAGCCCTTTCTTCCAAAGCGTGAGGGCTGCTTCCCTGTCCTCCATGGCCTCCCTGCCTGTCCACTTCCCATCCCGTGTGGGCCTGTGTGCCCACAGCTGTGCTTCCCAGACCTTGGGTTTGTCTCTCGCCCTTTTCTCCCCCTCACTTGAGTCAGGCCACGCTGGTTTGGGGCCAGGTCTTGGACCTTGTTCCCCACGAGCCCTGCATGCTGGCACTGCCCATGGAGGGGCATGGAGAGTGGATATCATTGTGATTTGCTTTTAAATTTTCAAGAAAGGCATTCCTGCCTTTCCAAGTCCTCTTTGTGGTGGCTCAGGAGGCAAATTACTTTGGCACATTGCTCAATTCAATGGCACATTGCTACCAACTCAAACCTACTCTACCCTCTTCTCAGAGGCTTCACCCTCCCTTTCATGATGGCACAGGATATGCAGGGTTGCAGCCTGCAGCTTCTCAACATCCTTCCAGCAGCTGTGGGCTAACATATACTACTGGGGCCAGTTTGGCAGGTAAATAGGAATGGATGGTCTGGGAAGGAGCTGTGACAGCTGCTCAGTACTGACACAGATCCCCACTGGTCAGGACAAGGTGCTTTTGGTTGATGTTCTGCCCATGGTGTGGTAGCAGAGACTACAAGATCACCAGGCCTGCCAGCTGCCCTGTGGCAGGATGCCTGAAGATGCAGAGCTCAGCTTCTTGCTTTGGCCTTCGATGTTCCCAAGCTGTGTTTGAAGGTCTCCAGGGACAGAGCATTTCCCTGCATGAAGACAGTACTGTGCTGCTTGCAGGTCTGGAGAGGCCCAGGGAGATGAGGAACAGCGTGTGACATTGAAAAGCAGCAAAGGTGAGGGATATTTGCTGGCTGAGCTTGTGGAGCCTCTCTTGGGAAGCACCCTCCTCTGCCTCTGCTGTTTCCTCCTGTTCATCTCCCAGCCCCACTTTCTGGGGCACTGGTTTGATTTCCTTTTGGTTTACTGGCTGTAGAGGAGTCCTTGGGTGCTATCAGCATATCTTTCTGTTTGGGCTAACCCAAGTGTTTTGCCTTATTTTCATACTTTTCCTATCAACACATGTACCCCGGGGCATGGAGAACTCTCCTCTGCTTTCCAGCCCTGGAAATCACAGCAGGGGGCAGACTATGGGTCCTAGGGCTTATTAGCATGCAATATGACCAAAAGTGGTCAGGGAAATCTCTCCCCCACAGGAGTCTGTGGAGAGGAGGTCCAGGTCGCAGCACTCGGTAGGTATCCTATAGGTACACGCAGCTCTGGTCCTCCCAGGCTCACCCATATGGTCCAGCTGGACCAACCCCCAGCAGGGAGGCATGGCAGGAGCTGGCACGCTCCTCTGCTGGCGCTCAGTCTTTGAGGGAACTGTTTGGAGGCTTCCTGCCTTCTCTGAGTCATGTCAAAATCAGTCCCAAATATTCTCTTTGAAGCTCTTCATGCAGCGTTGAAGCAATCTTGCCTTCAAAGCAGTTGCTGGAGACAAGCAAGCTGCTTAAAAGACGCTTGAGCGCTCTCACATCGTGTTCAGGCTGTATTAAAATTTTACCGTGCTGTTCCACACCTCAGATGAATCACAGTCGCTCCGGAAAAGCATTGGGGGCTGGGGGAGGAAAAGGGGGAATGTGTGCAAGGAAGGGGCTTTTGAAAGAGATTATTAATGCACAGAGATGTTTTGGTGTTTGAGAGAGGCCCTGAATGGCAGCTCCGTGCTTTTTTCTCTGTGCTCATTAACGGTGAAGGGTGTAGCTGCTAAAGAGCGGAGCAGAGCGAGGGGAGGACACGGCTGCCGCTCAGGTGGGGATGAGCCGGGGAGAGGACGTGGGAACTGAGGCAGGTGGGTGCTGGCTGTCTCCCTGAGAGGCAGTTTCAGGTTACGAGTTCAATGCCTACCTCCCTTTTGGAGGTTGCAATACAGCAAGTCGTTTCTTGATGTGCAAACAATTAAAAAGAGGGTGTGGGGCAGGGGGAAGATGGAGAAAGCAAACACCTCCTCCGGGATCTGGCTGCCTCTGCAGCTGCTCACCTAAGGCACCGCTTGCAGAGGGAGTTTCACACAGGAAAAATTGTGCTCAGGGCATCAGGTTACTTGCAGGATGGAGTTTGGAAGCTGAGATCTGCCTTCAGCCTTGGGGTATAAAGGGTATTCATGCCTCTTTTGCCTGGGCATAGAGTGGGTCTCTTGGGTCGTATCAGGGGTTACAGTTGTCCTGTTGCTGATCCTCAGGCTTGCCCTCTAATACTGGAGAGAGGGCTATGGGGGGAGGCAAGGGGGCAGGAGTACCTTTCTTCCCCTCCTAGCAGCATCCCTGGGCGTGAGGAGCACCATTCCTGCAGTGTCTACCTGCACCGGGGGAGAGGCCAGCTCCCTGAGGGCTCCATTTTCTCCAGGTTTGTCACTGTCCTCTGAGTTCTGCAGACTCCCGTTATGTCCCTCAGCCTTGTTTTCCGGAGAAGGAGTTATTTGTCCCCCCCTAGGCAAGGAAATGCATGACTTTACCTCTGTCTTTTGCTTGAAAGTTCCTTGCCTCCTTGCATCACCCTAGCCTTGTTGCAGATAGGCCACCCGAAGCCACTGCCCCCCCTGCAGGTTTGCCTGGTGAGGCCTCCTGGACCGGGTGCAGAGGCCAGAAGAGAAGGCAGACATTGGCTGGCAGGGTGGGAAGCCTCCTCCTGACAGCTGTCTGGAGCCTGAGGTGCCGGCAAGGACCAAGCTGCTGGGCTGGCGCATGCTCCTGTCCCAGCCCTTGGGAGTTTTCGGCACACAGGGCTGATGGCACTGAACATGTGTGCCAGGGGCTGGTGCAGGGGCTGCCTTCGCCAGACAGATCCAGCACATGGCAGCTGGATGAGGGATGGGAGAAAGCCTGCTGTTGCTCCTGACAGGGGAGGATGCTTTTGTATTTCTGCTCGCTGCCTATTCGCTCCAGAGCCAGCAAGCAGGGAGGGCAACCTCCATTTTTTTTTCATGCTAATTTTCCTTTCTTCTTCGCCTGCCTCAGTGAGCCAAGCACCAAACCGAGGGCTGTATATATCCTCCGGGAGTAAAATGCCCCCCAAACCAAGCCCTTATCTCTTTCTACTGAAGTTGAAATGTGCCGTTTCTCCTAACTAAAAGGCGGGGAAAGGTGCACGCAGGCCCTGTCTGCCCTGCTGCCACTCCCTCTGTCCTGGTTGATTTGCCAGTGCCATGCCTCTCAGCTTGTACTGATGCCTGTCACTCTGCTGACAGCATGAGAGACAAACGCCAGTTTGCCTTGGCCAGAAAACTTGCCTTGCAAAAGAAAAAAAGCCAGCTCAGGGCTTTTCACTTAGAGAGAAAGAGAGTGAGAAGAATAGACTTGAAAGCAAATTCCCATGTTTTTTTGCTTCGGGTGAGAGCTTTTCCCACGCTCCATTGGAAGGAGTGCAAGGAGCAAATGTTTCCCAGCGCCTGTAAACACCAAACACCACTGAGGAGCAAGGAAAAAGCCAGTCTTATTGGAGCAAGGCAGAAACAGCGATGTGTTCTCCTGCGGTGCCTCATGTCTGTGTGCCTGCTTCTTCTGTAGCAATGGCTTTTCCAGACCTAGATATGTCTTCTGGGTGCGGTGGGAGCGTCAGACCCTGGGGTACTCTGACAGAAGACCAGGTGGTGTTTGCTGTCCCCTGCAAAGTTTCTTCACAGCACTGGAGGCTACTGCTTCTTCCGTCAGAGTCCCAGCAACTGGACTGGGAACAGGCTGGTTTATTGGGTTAATTTCCCAAGCTGTCATTTTGGAAGGTGCTTGACATATATTTGCATTCAGCTGGCACTAGTCAAGGACCATTAGCTCGTTCTGCAAGACTGTTGGTTCCCCATCTGAGGAAGGCTGGGAAACCAAGTCTGGTTTGCTGTAACTCCTGTGCCAGTCGCTTTGACTGGCCCAAGCCCCATCCCTCGCCACCCTTCCCTGGTCTGATTCCTGACTCCTGTCTTCAGAGAACTGAAAAATCAATGAACATCTTGCCTTTTGGCAGTCCTCAGCCCTGGCTTCCATCTGCTTTCCACAGAGAGCTGGCGTTTAGCAGCCAGTCTCTGACAGGGCTATGTGAAACCCATCCGTGCGTGGGAGAGCTTGCCCATGCAACTCGCACCCTGGGAACCGGTTCACCAGCTCTGCAAGCGGAGGCCTGTCTCTGGCGAGGGAGTCTCTGTGTCTCAGCACGAGGGGCTATGTGTCTATAAAGTGCCCCGAAAAGGCAGAGGAGAAATTTGAGGGCAGCTTTTGGAAATGAGGAACCAACTGAAGCTGGGGATGTCCATCAGGCATCCATGCGGGTTTGGTTCAGCTTTTCAAGGAGACGGGTGTAGGGGGAAGTTTGGAAGCCGGTACCCATTGAGCTGTTTGGAGATGGGGGCTCTGCTTCATCCTGAGGTGTCCGGGAGCACTTGGAAGTCTGTCCCGAAGGATGCCCCAGCAGCCCAGTGAGCCCACTGCTTTTCCCAGCTGGCCAAAAAAAGAGCATTTGTGATAACAAAAGCCCTGCCCAGGGGTCCCAATTTTGAACAAAGCACTGGTGTCCCATTGCTGGTGCATCTTAGCATCTTCCCATCAATGAGAAACCCTCTCTTTTGTCCCCCCGCTCCCCTTGCCTTTGGTCTTGCTCGTAGAAAGCCGTGCTGACAAGCACCGTAGCCTGCATGCGCCCGTATCTGCTCCTGCGATCTCCCTTTGTTTGGCTGCCAGCTTTCTGCACCTGCGTGCACGCCTGCTCTCCCTCCCCGCTGTGGTTAGTCCTTCCCTCCCCCAGCCCATGGGCAGGAAAGCGGGTTTTAGCCGGGTCCAGAGGGTAAGGCAGTGCTTGGCAATGGCAAGCTTTCCCACTCCAACAGCAGCTGTGGGTGGGATGGGGGAACACAGGCAGCTTGGTTATTTGTGGATGAAGCACAAGTTGCCCTGTGATTAACCCTCTGGAGGGGTCCTGCCCACATCTGTCCCAACGGGAGCTGGAATCTCCATGCTTCCTTTGCTAATTGAGCCTGGATTGTATTAGCTAATCCCATCCTCAAATCCCCCAGCTGTTCAAAGCTTTATAAGAGCAACCACACATGCCGGCTGGGAGGCTGCGCTCGTGTCCTGTTGGGACAGGGATTACAGAAGCAAAGTGTGTGGGGGTTTTGGGGTGGGGTTTTTCTGCTTGGGGTTTTTTATTTGGAGGGGGGGAGTATTATTTTTGGCAATCTGTAGCCAGCTGCCATCATCACTATCTCCCCGTCCACAGAGAATATGCGTCATAAGAAAAAAACACTGTCATGAAGTGATGACAAGTGAAGTAAAACTAGGGATACATGGACTTAATATCAGATAGTGTGTGCTCCGGTGGTCCTCTCTCTGCCATGGGGCCCACCTCCAGGCTTGTTCCTTTTCTTGCACCGACCACTGGGACAGGCTGGTTTGGAGATGATGGCCTGCCCTGCCCTTTCCCAGGGGGATACTCCAGGTTGCGACCAGGAAGCACCACCAAGGCCCTTGGAGTGATGGCGAGAAGCAGGTGAGGGCCCTGGCCAGCATGGGCTGCAAGTATTCACCAGCTACATGGGGAAAGCAAACAAACTGGATGGACAGGGTCAAGGGCATTCCCTGTCCAGGAGGTACTGCAGCAGCCAGACCACCAGCCCAGAGCAGCGTCTCCTCTCCAGAGCCCCTGCCTGAATGGCAGGAGGAGATGCTCTGCCACAGTTTTGCTTTTTAAAGAGAGCCAAGGACTCAGTCATTATAATCTTATCTGTGTCACGCTCATTTGATTGAGCTTTTGTAGCCTCTTCTCCCACTCAAACTACCTCAAGGGGGAGAGGGGACTGGAGCAGCTGTGGGAGCCCCTGGCCACGGCGTACAAAGCCCGCTTGTTATCGGCACTGTCATATGCCTCCCTGCCCCCTCTCTCTTCCCAGCCCCACCACAACCACTACATCCCGAAAGCACAAGCCGAGCATCCATCAAAAGGGCTATTATCCCACGATTTCTTAACAGCCACTGTTGCTCTACGGAGAACCGAGCTCCCCCTTTGACACAGTCCCCCGAGCAAAGGAAGAGCGGTGCCTGTCGCTGGTTGGCATACTGATTTGCAGCCCGTCGCAGTGGCCAGGGTGGGATGGTGGGGCTGCTGCCTGCACATGGGACTGCGTTAGGGATTAAAGGCTTCATTCTGGTCCTATGAGGTAGACGGGTCCTACAGAGATCTTACTTTGGTTCTCCAGATGTTAGCAGGGGGGTAACACCCATGGAGGGTGGTTAAGAGACCACATTAGGGCTTCGTTCTTTATGGCATCTTTATGATGTTTTTAATCTGTTCTTCCCAGGAAAGAGGGGCTGGATTCGGAATTTTTTTTTCGGAGCTGGGTCTCATGGTGGTGTTTTGAACAAAAGGGGCACCTACGGCCCCCGGTACGTTCTCTTCCTACAGCAAGATGGGGTGTCAGAGTGGTGACAATCTCCCCAAGAGCAAGGAGAAGTCCCAGGGGTGGTGGACAGGTGCTGCTGGGGGCAGTCAGTCCCTCTGCTCCAGCAGGAAAGGGAGGGCTGGGGGAGAAAAGGGGCACAGCAAAAAAAGCCACCAACCTCTGGAGTAGGTAAAGGGTCTGCAGTGCACAGAGAGGCGGTTTCCAGGGATGTGGGCATTGACCAAAGCAGCTTGCTGAGTGGTAGCAGGTATTAACATCCTGAGAGCCTGCTGAAGGACGGCCCTGTGCTCTTTCGCTGGGCAGCAGGTGCTGTCACTGGTTGCCCCTGGCTTCATCACAGGTGCATTTATTCTTGATGCATATGAGCAGGCAGACCAGTCGCAGCACAGACAATGCCACCCCACCCGAAAGATCTACCACCTGTGGCACCATGGGCGAAGCTGGAGTCCTGGCAGGGATAGGAAGATGCCCCAGCACATTGGGGACCACAGCCAGGAGGAGATCTGTGCACCACAGGTGGAAACTAAGATTTGCTCAGTCACACAATGTGGAGCATAACTGATAAAAAGGTGTCACATTTTTTCCTGTTGTTTTTTTTCAGTCCCCTGGAGTAAAAGGCACTGTTGGCACTACCAGTCTTGGGAACCGGGCATCTTTGCTGGCCGTGAGCAATGCTGAACCCATCTCAAAAGAGCTTTGCTTTTTTTGTCTGCACACAGAGAAACTCCCTGTGGGTTTGTGCCTGTTTGTCTTCCTGTTCTCGGGGGGTTTCTCTTACAGCTGGCATGTTGAAAACAAGACTCAGTGATGGTCTCCCTCCTGCCAGTGAGGGATGGTGCTTGGAGCTCCGGTTGGCCTGAAGTTTCCCTTCGTGCCATCACGGTTGCTCTGAGCCATGTGCCTTGTTGCTGAGTCAACGTTCCGGAAAAAAATACGTTGGAAGAGCTATGGCTGGCCGGGACCTGTGGTCGCATCTTAGTGGGCTTTGGGTACGGTTTTCCACTTGAGAGGGCTTCTCTAGTGCAAGTTTTCTTGGCTATTGAGAAAATACCTAAACCGAACAATGAAGACTAACTGTACTGGAGAAGCCATGGGCATTTACAGACATGCAAAAAAGCCGTCATGCTTGATCTCAGACCTTACAGAACAATTGTTTTATGAAAAATTGAGGTTGTTCAATTTTCCACTGAAATATTTGGACATAAAGACGATGACTTTATTAGAAAAAATGAATTTTTGTTATCCCATAATTCCAAGGCCTCTGGCATGGGAAAGGCTTTTCTACCTGAGGTGAACATCTCAGCATGCTCAGCAGGTCTAGTGCTGTTCCAGTGTGAACCTAGGATGAATTTTAAATCTGGTTTTCCTTCCCTAAGGTGTCCCTGACTCTTCACTAAGAAGGCATGCTGAGAAAATTATAGCCCCTCAGCTATTAGAAAACTATAGTGCTCTTATTGGAAAGAGCAGAGGCTCTTTTTAAATTTACAGGTATGAAATTCAGCTGCTTGAATTTGGGGAAGTTCACCATCCCCCAAAATTAGCCAGCCATACAGACCTCAGCTGCAACCTCAGCTGGGCTGGTTAAAGCTGGGTTCTTTCATCCAAACCTTTTAAAATAGGGAAAATGTCGGAAATTTGGGCCACCCGTTTTTCCCACTCACAGATGAGCCGTGGCTCTGTGCAACAAGAGAGGTTTCTGTCATGATGAAGGCATTTCAGAGAGCTAATTTACTTGTTCTACTGGGCGTGCTAGCACGGGGATCCTGCATGCAAAAAGACACAGCAAATTGATTGCAAGTGGTTTGCTTGAAAGAAGAAGCAGGAGGTGTGTTAAGCAGATGTCTTCGTGGCAATAAGGCAAATTAAGTGGAGGAGTTCCCATATTTTCCTGTGTTTCTGCTTACTGTGGGGTCTCTGGACTATTTTAATAACTGATCAAAAAAGAAGGGAGAGTATGAGCAGACAGCCGTAACGGTGGAAGGCCAGCCAGCCGGGATGTTTGCAAGCAAAAAGGTTTGCAAGCTGCCGTACTGCCAAAATTCCCCGAAGGAGAAAAATTTACTGGGATGATTGGCTCCCAAGAGGCAAATTTTTTCTATGATAAGTGCCATGCGTGGCTCCAGCTTCTGTTTTTCTACTCGGGGCTTGGATTTCCCATTATGCAAGCCTATTTGGCTTTTTAATCCACTACTTTCTTCTGAAATGTATGAGACTGGGAATGCTTTGTTGCACTAAAGGAGAGGTGGCTTACGCAAGAAACTGATCTAAGGCCCTGACCAGGGCAGGGGGAGACCTGGGGGCTTTTTCCCTAATTTCGGAGAATTCAGATGCTCAAAACTAGACACCACAGAGCAAGCGCTGGGGTGGGGGAAGACCACTCCTTTTCCAGCCTGTGCAGACACTACAGGGAGCAAAACCTCATCCTGCCTCACATTTTTATGGCCCCCCAGCCTCCCAGGCCAACAGAAGTTTAGGATTTTCCAGAGATGCCGTCTGCATTTTTTGCATGGTGGGGTCAAATCCTGCTTTCAGTCCCTGCAAACTTTTTTCCTTCCACAGCATCCCCTCGGGCTGAACTTCACCATGTCCTTGTCTGGCAGTCTCAGCGCCGATGAGTGCACTCTCTGGCTCCCAGTGTTTTCCAGTTGGGTCCAGGACCGTCCTCAAGCCTGGTGTCGGGGGTGTGGGGTGTGCCTGTGCTGGCTGTGTCCTTGCAAGGAGTGGGGGGTGTGTGTGTAGGGGTCTGTGCGGTCTGGGGTACGTGAGTGCCTGCATCCCCCCGAGGGGGTTGGTACCCACGGGCGATGTCCCTGAGACGGTGTGTGTCTGCGTGGGCGCTGCTGGGGAA
>VWZL01000187.1:115400-153997 GCA_013396915.1 Stercorarius parasiticus
AGCGGGGAGCGGGGCCGGGGGCGGGCACCAGGCTTCCGCCTCCCGGGACAAAGCCGGGCTGGGAGGGACCCCGGCCGCCGCTCGGGGCCGGGGCGGGGCTGCCGGGGGGCCGGGGCCGGGGCCGTGCCGGTGCCCACCGAGCATGCGGGCGGAGGGAACGAAGCATGGCCCCGGGTGCTCACCGGTCCCCACTGGCACCGGGAGCCCCGGCGGGCCCTGCCCGGTAAACTTTTCCCGGTCCCAGTGGACTCCCGGCGCCCCGGGGGGGCCCGTCCTGCAGCCAGGGCTGCTTGGAGGGTTGGGGGTTTCTTTCTGGGCCGGAGCATCCTGGTGTCGCATCCTAGCATCTCTCTCCTAGATAACAGGTAGCCTTTATACCGGGTCCTTGCCGGTGCCCCGGCAGGCGCGGGGGCTCCGGGGGTGCCTCAGACCCAGGTCCTGGTTCTCGGCTCGTCCGGGGCGGGGGGGGATCGCGTTTCCCCGCACGGCACCGCGTGGGTTGGTGTGGGCTGGGTAGCGGCACCCCCGCCGGTGTGCGGACACGGGGCCGCCCCACTGTCTGGGCAACGAGGAGCAACGGCTGATTTAGCTGCAGAAAGGGAAATCCCGGTCTTTAAAAGGCAGTTGGCAGCGCCGATTGTTAAAGCAGAAGTGAAGAGTTTTTTCTGGCTCCGGTCCCTGCTTTCCTCCCTTTGATTTTTCTTTTTTCTTTGCTGGCTCTCATCAGGACACTTGTTCAACTTTGGGTGATGCCGGACACTGCTTGCTAGATCTAAAAGGAAACAAAGAACAGAATATTTTTTTAAAGATGTTTTTTTCCCTGCAAATAGTGTTAATCTCGTTGAATATGTTGGGGTATGTCCAAGAGTGAGTTGCTGTCCTTTGGTTAATTTAGACTCTGTGAAGTCCATGGAAAAACCTGTCTAATATAGTCTCTTCCCTAAAAAGAGAGAGGCATGCACCAATCTCATTGGTGAATCCCACTGATATTCCCTTTTTTTTTTTCTGCCCTTTATGAGATAGATCCTAATTTATCAGCCTGCCAGACAGAATGAGTCTGCAGGTACTAATGCTTTAGCCGATCAAAGCCTCCCTTCCCAAAGGTGGCATTTGCATTCACATGATGCTTGTGGGTCAGTGGCTCTCACACCCCACCCCCTCTTCGCTTTGTCCCATCCAAGCTCTTATTCTTTCTTTTTGCCATGCAATAGGGTGGCTGTTGGGAGGCTGCCCAGGGCATCTCTGAGCCCTGAGGCAAGAGGCTTTACAGAGGCACAGGCTGGTGTAGAGGTCTATGCAAGTGCAAAGGTGTCCATAGCTATGGTGGTGTTGCAGTATGCGTGTGTGGAGGAAGTGCTGAAAGATTAGGCTGTTAAATTTTGCTCTTGTGCCATCAGGATTCGGGTGTAAAAGTGCCTGTTCACTTGGAGACCCTCAGGGAATGAGCCTCAGTTTGCATTGGGATCAACTGGCCAGGAGATGATGACCTGAAGTTAGTTGGGTGGGGAAGGACTCTGTGGAGAGATGTGGGAGACTTGTGTGCCCTGATACCCGTAGCAGCCAGCTGCAGTTTTCCTGATCTAGTTGTGTTTTCTCATCTTCTCTTCCCTAATCCACTGAGCTTTGTGGGAGACCTCGTCTGAAGTGTCTCCAAAGTTGTTAGCTCCAGGTAGCTACTGGCTGAGTGCAATCAGACTTGGCTGTGTGGGGAGGGGGGGCACAGGAATGCAGGAATGTCTTGTTCCTGGGGCATTTCCTCCTGGGGAAGGAAGATGGGAAGGGATCCTTGTCTGTAAGTAATCCAACAGCAAAACGTTTCTCCCCTCGCAGACAATGAATCGTTTCAGCGAGCTGACACTGTTATTTGTGGCTCCTGGCAAACCAGATAAGAGCTTTCTGCCAGGCACTTGCTCAAATCAGTGCCAGCCCCAGCCTTGCTGATTGCCTTTCTCCATTGCACTGGGTGGGAGAGAAGCCTTTGTGTACCACGGCAGTAATCACAGTGGTGCTTCTGGGTGAAGGAAGGTTGTTGATGGTCCCCTTGGTTACACCGCTGCTGATTCTGGTCCTTGTATCCCCAGGCCTTTTTATTTTCCAGAGGGAGGATGCTACTTTGGAGAAGGAATTTTCCCCACCTGGCTCTCTTTGTGGGGCTGTGAACAGCTATTTCCAAGACCTCTTTCCTTTACCCTTGATCTAAACCTCGCACAAGGCTCGTTATACATGCTCGTTAAACAGGGAATTAAATCACATAGGAATGCTGCTTGCTTGATGTCTTCTCTATTACAGAGCTATGCTTAGAAGTTGAGGCTTTTTAAGTGATTGTGTGGGCTTTAGCTAAGCTGCAAAAAAAACCTTGTAAACAATAAGCCTTTGTGATGAAGGCAGAGTAAGTGTAATTATCACCTGTCCTATTAAAAATCTTCCTATTTTTGGGCATAACCAAACTAATCAGACAGTGTTGTGCTTTTCCAGATAACTAGGTGATCTTTAAGAGTGGCTCTGGGAAGCAAATGCAAAATGAGCAGCGGAGGACAGTGCAGAGGACGCAGAGGGCTCTTGATCTGAGCCACGAGGATTTGAAGATGTCTGCGTGCAGTGACTTTGTGGAACACGTTTGGAAGCCTGGCTCCTGCAAAAACTGCTTCAACCCAAAGAGTTCCCATCGGCTGCAAACACCCTCAGACGTGGGAGCTTGTGGTACCCTCCCGAATGGAGTTAGGACCAAGCCTGAGAGCCCCACGTTGGAAGACGAAGGTGTAAATACCTCCCCCTTCTCAAAGCCAACAATTGCTGTGAAGCCAACTATGATAAACTCGGATGTTTCTGATGCGTGGGCAGATGTGAATATGAATGCAGATCTGTCACAGGTAATGATTAATCCAGTCAAAGCATGACTTCCCGTTACTTGCCTCTCCTCAGGAGTGCTAGGAATATCTGTTAAAATGGTTTCCTTCCCTTTGTTTTTCCTTCTGGTCTTGACTCGGGTTTTTAAGCCTTATATTGGCTTCTCAAAGAATCTTTGGCTGAAGCCGAATGAGATGTTGCTCACAAGGCATGTGCAAAGGAGCTTAAAAATACGTTGTTAGCTCAGGAACTTCCGGATTTTGAATGAGGATGCGGGTTAAAGTTATTTTCCTGGGAAGTTACACTGGAAAGAAATCCTGTCTGGTTGCAGTCAGTGCTAACGGGATCCATGGTCTTCATGGGTGGGGAAGAAAGTGCCCTACCTTCCTAGCCCAGCTCCTTGGGCTCCCAACCTTTGCCAGAGCAGTAGTGCCCTCTGGGTGTAGCACTGCTGCCTGCCTGCAAACTGGCAAGCCCTGGTGGTGTGAGCTGCTGTCGGGATGGGTGGTTCGCGCCCCTCCCTGCCCGGTTGATATCAGCACTTGCCCCAGCCACGCAGGGTGAAGCCTGGGCTGCTCTCACCCTGCTCGTGACGTAGGTGTGCTGGTGTGTCCACCCTTGTCCCAGAGGAGGGGTAGGGCTCTCCGGCTGTCATCTTAGCCTCCCATTGCTCTCCTCTGCTTCTTTTCTAGGGATAAAGGGCACACAAGCACAGGGTGCCATTGTCGGTGGGGTTTGAGCTGTGTGCACAGATTTGGCCCCAGGCTGAGTTTTGCACTACAGGACCAGGTTCTGCCACCCTGGGAGGGGGGTTTTCTTTGCCAACATGCGTTACCCCCTGCCTTTCCCGCTGCTCCTCTCCCTTGGCAAGCAGGATAGATATCCCTCAGATGAAGAGATTTCAGATGCATTTCCCCACCGGCTCCCCAGTCCCTACTGCTCAGCGTAGCCAAGCTGCTATCCCAGGATAACCTGTGGTAGTTTGTGTCTGTGCTCCGTAGCATGCGACTCCAGAGCAGCAGTGTGAAATGAAACAAAAATAAGCAGAGGGAGGTGCAAATATTCCTTTGCTCTCTGAATTGTTAATTGCACGGTGATTCGCAGACAGGATGACAGATTGGACACGTTTCTGGCAGCAAACCCACAGAAAGAGAAAGGAGAATGGCAATGCACTGAAATAAGGCATTGTTGGTAATGCAAGGATTGCAAACGATCCAGGAAATAGCGCAAGTGTAATTTAAGTAGAAAAGGTTTGCGGTAGTTATTGGTGGGGTGAGCACAGAGCAGCAAAACAGACTGTGGACACCAGAGGACTTTCCTGTGGAGCTGGGTTATTTTCTCTTTTTTTTTTTTTTTTTTAAAAATATCTGTCTCTCATTTTGCCTATGCACATCCTGACAGCGCACTTGTCTCTTTGGCCCATGCAGGTCAGCTGGGGCATGGTTTCTGGCAAACACCTCCTTCTGAAATCAGGAGATGCGCAGCGGATCTGCCTCGACAATTTTGGCAATGGTGGTATGAGAAAGCCCTTCCTTCACAACCCACCGAGTGACTGCTTGTCTTGCTGTCCTCCTAGCTACACCATGGTGGGCCTGCGCAGCCTGGAGAGTCGAGTGGAGAGAAATGTCTCCATCCACAGCCTAGTGCTTGTGGGTGAGGTGGGCAAGCAGGAGGACAGAGCCAAGGACAAATTTGCCCTGCCGCATCGGACCCTTTGCCCTAATCCATCCACCTTGGGGGACAGAAGCGCCACAAACTCCAGCAAAAACTCTTCTTCCCAAGCCAGAGAAGGAGCAGCGCTTCCCTTGGAGGGTGACTGCGGTCGTCTCTCCTCTGGCTTCGAAAGTGAAGGGGGTGAGTACTGTTCAATCACAGACTGCCGCAGAGAGCACCCTGTCTCATGGGAGCCACGCTGTGCGGAGGGGAAGGGTGCCCGGTGTGAGAAGGAGAACTCTGCTCCCTATGGATGGAGGCAGCGGGATGCTCCAGAGATTCCCAGGCCAAGTGGCAGGGCGGTCAAGTTCAGCGAAGAGGAGCGTAGAGCTGTGAACGTGGCCTTCTGCATCACAAAAGACCAGGGTGATCCTCTCCCCTATGCCCTCTGTTCAGAGAGGAAAAAGCTGGCTCTCCACTCCGAGCCTGCCGCCCTCCCTGAGAGCACCAGGAGCAGCAAGGCAGCTGCCTTTGCTTTGTCCCAGGAGGACGAGGACTCACCTCTCCCTGGAGATCCCTCTGTCACCGGAGGCCCCTGGCCTGAGGGTTCAAGCACTCCTCAGCAGGCTCTGGTGGAGCTGCGGCGCCCTTGCCTCACCGAGCCAGCCCACACTGATCCCATCTACGCCGAGAGCACCAAGAGGAAGAAGGCACAGATGAAGGCTGTCGGCGGACAGGCAAAAGCGGAGAAGCTGGCCCGTGGCACTGGCAAGGAGCAAGCTGATGAGATATGGAGGGATGGCGGCTGGGCTTTGGGTGGTGAGAAGGAATACCAGGACTCCACTGGCCAGGTGGCGGCAAAGATTACTATAATGACTGCGCACACTGAGGATGATCACAAGACAATATTCCTCAGCAGCCCTGACTCAGCGGTGGGAGTTCAGTGGCCATGCATCAGCCCTACTTCCCACACTGATTTTGGGGCTTCATCACCTGCCATTGAGCCTGGAGACATTTTTCAAGCACCTGGAAGCGAAAACAGCCCACGATTTCATCTGGCAGCACCTGCCAAGACTTCAGTTACTGAGGGTCCAGCCATTCCCCCAAAGATGTCCAAAAACAGCCAGCCGGGCAGTGAGGGGAACCGTGTGCCCGCAGTAAGCTCCCATGTGGCAAGGTTTGGTGATGACAACAGCCACGATGGAGCTGGTGTTCAGCTGCTGCCACGGAGCTGTACGGATACAGGTGCCTTTGGGGTGTCCCCTTCTCCATGCACTCATATCAACGGGGCCTCTGCAGAGGAGTCCAGCAGAGGCCTTGCAGGCTCATCCTATGACAGGAGGCAGAAATACTACACCCCAACGTGGACCAAGCAGTGCCGGATAGAGGAGGAGGAAGAGCAGGAGGAGGAGCAGGAGCTCTTAACCCACCCATGGGCAGTGGGAGCTGAGAATGGAAGAGCTGGTGCTGAGCTTGTGGATGATGGCCTGATGCTGGAGAGCCAGACCGGGATCAGCAAATCATCGTCTTTCTCCTTTGATTTCCCTAAAGACAAGAGCAATGGTGTGGAGTTCGCACCACCGCCACCGCCGCCAAAAAAGCAGTCCAGGTACAGCCCTGTGAGTGTGTGCGTGGTGGTCTGTTAACTATTTGCAATCGGGATGTTTGCTGCAGGGATTGATTGACTAGGAGGTGCTTGCCGTTCTTTTCTTTCTTCCTTTTCTGTTCAAAGGTGGGCTTTCAGGAGTATGGGAGGTGACTGCACAGCTGAAAAGCCACATACTTTTTTGCTCCGAAAAGCTGTCATATCTTTGCAAGTACTGGTTCACATGCCATGCGTACTTGCAACAGCCCTTCAGGGCTGCAAGTTACGGCCTTGGGTCCCAATATTCAAGTGAGAGCAAGGTCTGTGTTTGGGATGGCTGGTGTTTCGCAGGTCAGCTTCATTCTATCTTGGCACAGTCCCTTAACGTTGAATAGGATAGAAAACCCGGGGTTGTGAGCTCCTTTTGTAGGTAGAACTGGGCAACCTCTCTTGATGCTAATAGCAAGGGCCTCTGAAATCCTCATTTTCAGTTTGTCTCTACTGTCTTTTTGTTTCCGAGGTTAACTTTTGAAGCTGCAGTTTCCCAGGGAGGGCTCCTTGCAGGCAAGCAGGTAATTGGAGCTTGCCTAACGTGTGCTCACGATGTGTGGGAGCTGCCTGGCTTCAGGCAGACTTCCCCTTGCTGCTCCCCTGGAAGTCAGGTTTGCAGGCAGGGTGACAGCAGGCCCTACAAAACAAATGCGAATGAGGGAGAGCTGTCCATCTGGGAAGGAAGTAGCTCTGCTAAGCAATTAAAAAAACAGGCTTCTGATACTGTGTGTGCATTCAGTATCTGCAGCTGTGTGTATCAAAAAAAAAAAAGGAAAGAAAAAAAAAGAGAAAATGGAGGAAGAAAAATTTATTTCCTTGCCATGCAACTAATGGATTAGGTTGTCTGATCATGGTGGGGAGCGATACTTTCCCATTCTCTGTGTGTCCTGTATTTGCTTTATTGTGTGCATCAGTTTTGTTACCTGAAACTGTGCATTGCACAACAGATTTGACTCCAGCTCCTTGATTTAAACATTGAGAGAAGAAGGGGTGGGTGTTTGAAGGAAAACTTGCTCTTGGGGTCCATGGTCAAGCTTATGCATAGGCATCAGAGACCTCCGGGTTGAGACTGTGGTTGAGTTGGCCCATCCTCTGTTTTGTTCTCACACTAAATTTTCAGTGTTTTTAGGGTTGTCTAGCCCAGGGAACTAGCGTTTTAAATTGGCCAAGTGGTGAACAAATTAGGTTTCTCAAGGAAAGGGAAGGGATGAACAAGAGGCTTTAGTTCTCCTTGATGCTGGGCTTCCTGCTGTGATGCTGCACACCTGCTGGAGTCAGAGGAAAGAAAAGGACCACAAGCAAGTGAACACACAGATGAGCTTTATTGCCTTTAAAATCAAAGAGAATACAAAAATGTGCTTTAGTTTTGACCCTGTGAACTTTCTTTCATGGCTGCTGCCACTTGGTGTCTCCTATAAGCCAGTGGCTTGGGATTGTATTTGCTACATGAGGTATGGTTGAGGCCCAGCAGAGCTGTGACAATACAATGCTGTCAAGCAGCGATCATTTAGGAAATGCTGAATTGCCTGCAAAAGTCCTCTAGGACCTGATTCCTTTCCCTGCAGAGCAGAGGTCACTGGGCAGGCCAGAAGGGTGGCGGCGCTCAAACTCAGCAATATCTATCCCAGCAACATCTTACATTTGAAGTGCTAGGACTTCCTTCCGCTCATGGAAGAGCAGCCACGCAGAGCTCTTTGTCTGTACTGGGGGCAAAGATTCTTCCCTGGCAGTGCTCAGAGTCTGCTTTCTGCCTTCATGAGGGCTGGGAGTGGGAGGCTCCTTGATGTGTCAGGGTGTCTCCTTGGCTGGGTGACTTGGACCAGTTGTGCTTCAAGCCAGGAGTATGCCCTGCTGTTGCCATCCACATGGAGTTGCGATCTGTCCTGAGGGGCGTGGAGCATTTTCCGCTCCTTGGAGGGGCTGATTCATGCTCCTGGTGTGATTGGGCTGTGCCAATTGTAACAGTTGCTTCTGAGTCATCCTGAAAGCATCTGTGTGCTAGAAAGCCTGTGTGATATCAGGCAGGGAAACTGAGGTTGGGGAACACATGGCTTCCATGACCGGGTTCTCTGGCAGAGCCATAAAACCTGGTGGGTGGTTGAGGTAGGTGCTGGCATTGCTCTGACCACCTGTAGCTGTAGGCCATGTGTTCTGCTTCATGTATTTGTCTTCTGAACACCTTGATGCTTGCAGCTGAGCCTTAGGGCACCTTAATCAAAAAGCATAGCCCTCCCTCCAGCTACCAAACCCCTGTGCAGCTGGCCTGAGGAGCGATTTGATCAGATGGCAGGTTTCGCAAGCCATGCAAACCCAGCTGGTTGCTTTGTTTGCTTTGAGGATGCTCTCGTTTTCATCTCAAGCGTGGCTTCTCTGAGCATGTTGCTGCAGGAACTAGGGTGTTACCTGCACGTGGCAGAGGGATGGCTGGCTACATGCACAACTGGTTAAAATCACTATAGCAGAACTGTGATATCCTGGGCAGTCATTGCTTGCAGCTTTGGGTCATGACATGACTCTGACCTGGTGCTGGAGGAACATCTCTTCTGGTCCTCCTGGGGTGCAGCCAAATGCCTGAAGAAGGGAGGAGGTCTTGCACACAAAGATGATTCTGAGACACATCCATACTCTCCTAGTCATGGGCAGTCTATGGGCATGTGCTCATCCATAATGGCAGAACCACTGATATTTCTGTTAGGCTTATTTAGTCCCTCGCAGTGACAGAGCGCTTCAGCCCAAGAATTTCTCTGGTGGCACAGCTGCAAAGGCTCCTTTGATGGATGGGTGGAGATAAAGTCAGTGTAGACCTGGTTGTGGCAGAGTCTTGGGGCTTAGCAAATCAGGGTTCATTTCAACTTCAGGAAAGGCGTGTAACCGTGCTTTTTCCTTCTAGATATCAAGCTGCAGCAAGGTATTTGATTTCATGCTGGAAAATGAAGCCTGCCTGTTCGACTTTCCTAATTAAACTTAATTGTTTATTTTAAAGAAAACTTGCATGTGTGTTCAAACTGATTTCAAAGGAGAGAAAGAAAAAGTGAGTCTGTAGATTTTGGTTTTTTCATTTTAGCTCTAACAATTAGAAGGGGGGAAAAAAAAATTTTACAGGGTAAATTCCTGCCAGGCACTGAGGAAACTCTGGTTTTGGAGTAAGCTGTCTCTTAGCATGGTGGAAGGAGTGATTTTAGAGAGTTTTTAAAGTTGGCGGAAAAATGTAAAATAATGAATTTGTGCCTGTTTCGTCCTATATAAAGCTGTTCTGGACCTCTTGCAACTGTTTCTTCATACAGTCCTTTTTCCCTGCTTGTTTGAAAGATTATAGATATTTAAGGTCTGCTTGGTCTGAAATGAAATGGAAAATGAGTTTAATTACAAGAGGAAAGAGATTGGAAAGGGAAGATGGTGGCTGGTCTTCTTCCAAAAGCTGGAAAGGTAGTTGGCCAAGGAAAGGGCTCACCAGAGGAACTAGGATTCCTAGGACTTGCGTGTGCGGTGATGATTTAAAGGTTCTTCAGTGTAAAATGCTCTAGCATGGCCTTTAGTTTCTTGGCACAAGGAACGAGTCCTTGCTGAAATTTATGTGTCTCTTATGCAGAGGGTCAAGCTAAATGATCCTCATGGTTTCTTCTAGCCTGCAGAACCTTGACGGTTAATTTGTTTCATGTGTCTCTTAAAAGGAAACAGTGATGCTCTCTTGCATCTTGAGCTGTTGGCTCTTGAGCTGTTTTCATCATAATTAATACTACTTTCAAAAGGCAGTGCCATAGATAGCTTCTGAAATTTGCTAAATGTGCTCGCTTGGGGTAATAAAGGTGTGTAGCATGGCACACCCTGGCACTTACCATCACTGAGAACAGGACAACTAAAGTTGAGGTATGCCAAGACCGCATGTTACAGTGCTGCTGCTGCTGCCGCCGCTGCTTGTTGTCAGAGGGAACAGAAAACAAGAGCGTTACAAAAACAGACCATGTTGGGAATTGGATTGCCAGGAAAAGAGCCAGGTTTGCTTCTTGCTGGGGAGGTGGTGCTTGCTGGCTGGTGGGGCTGTGCTGTGTATTCCTTGCCAGGAATCAGTCTGTGACAGAGCAGCACTGCACCTGAGGCAGAACATTCCCATTTTCTTACCATTTCTGAGGCACCCGTTTCTCTTTGGAGCTCAGTGTCAGGATGTATCCCGGGGACAAAAGCAACCTGGCTACATGGAGCTGCTGTGGCAATTACAAATGGAATTGTAAGTCACACAGGTCCCAGATTTTTACCCTCTTCTCTTTGACTGGATGACAGCAGAGGCTTGCTGTGTGGTCTGGGACAAGCCAGACTTATTATTATTAAAATAATAAATAATAATAAATAAATGAATAAGAAACTCTGGATGGAGTCTATTTAAATACATAACAAATAGTTAAATAAGTTAATAAAGCAAAGAAGGGAGGATATTGCTTGAGCAGGAGAGAGAAACACGCTCCAGGACAGGGAGGGAATACACCTTTTGGATTCCCCCTGTGTTTTTTGTCCGAAACTAATCAGGAATTTCTCATGCTGCTTCTGCCAGTGGATAATTTCTAAAAGTTTGTGATTTGTCAGCTAATCTTTTAGGAGAGATTGTTTCTTTTAAAATAAACATCGCTCACTTTTCTGTGTGTTTCCTATCTTGCCTCTTAAAAAAGCGCAGAGATGGAAATTGAAATGACATTCGTTGTCCTCTTCACCACATCAGAGCATTCAGTGATTTAATTTTTGACCCATCTACCATCTTAATTCTGGACCCCATCCGAACTTCCCCTTGCATCACTGGATTCCAGACCCTTGTTTCAACCTAACCTGTGCTACATAAAACCTTTTAGGTACAGGGAGGAGCAGTGTAGTCCTCTGGGCAGAGCTAGGAGTGTTTCAAAATCTCTCCCTCACCTTGATTTTGGTTTCCCCACATTTAACAGGTGGTAGCAGAAGGATAAGTACAAATCCAAGCTTCAAATGTTGTAAGCTCCTATATGCTGTTTTTTTAACTGCTCTGTGCATCCAGGGGAAGATGTTGGAAGAAACAGCAGTGGAGAGAGGAGGAAGATATAATTATTCATATTTCATGATAGACAAGCATATGGTACAATGGTGCTTCCTCTTGTGCAATCATTATGCCCAGCCATGTGTTGTGTTTGATGCTATAATGCAGTCTGGCTTTTCTCTGTGCCGCACATTAGTTTCAGTATTTTATTTTGGGAGGGGGTGTCCTGTTGACATTATTGCTGGCCTTCTGAAGCACAGTTTGGTTTGCGGTGGTTTGTATGTGTTCTCTGCTCTCCTCTGCTTCCTTCCCCCATTGCGTGATTTATAAAGCTCAGCATCTCTGTTATTTGTTCAAGTCCTGTCATCTCTGCTGAGGAGTGACCCTCTCCTGCCGGCACAGCAAGGCTGGGAAACCCCTGTAATGGGGCTGCAGAGCAGGCGCTCTTTGTGATCGGGTGTCTGCATGGGGAGAGATGCTTCCAGCATCCTCCACGGCTGCCAACAGGCTGTGTGTGTGATGGCCACTGGAAAGGAGCAAGTGGGAGCCTTGCAGCTCTTACATCTGAGTGGCCGCCTCCCCCTCTCAAAACCTCCCTGCCCCGTGCACTTCTGGAAGGTAACCAGATCTGCGTGTCAAATCTTGGGCAGGGAATTCAAGCCGAAGGCATGCCCAGAGTCTGAGGGATTCCTGGGGCGATATCCCAAGGCACATGTGTCTGCTGCGGTTAGGGGAGCCATGCTTTGGTGCCATCTCCGCTCTCCCTCTGAGAAGTGCAAGAAATTAAACACAAGGCTACCAGTCGAATATGAATCACAGGAAAGACGAAGCATGTCCTGGCTGGAGATGCAATGTGAGGCATGGCAAATCATCCAGGTCCCTTTGCAATACTATAGAACTCCNTCATCATGGGAAAACTGGGGAATAGTGAATGGGAAGGCTTGCCTGAATACACGAGCATGTTGCATGGAGGATGTTGAGTAACTGAAGTGTATTTAAAGCCATCAGAATAATTTGGAGAACTGGAAATCCTGGTTTTTTAGGTTACTAGATTGGGAGAGCTGACTCCTGTGACCTGTTCTTTATGCACTGGCACACGAAGGAGCCTCTCACGCTGCACTTGAAGTTGGCAGTTACATTTAAGGTGCTGAGTATGGATTTTTGAAATGGAGGTAAATTAACCACTGCTATATTTTCCTGAAGGGCACTGGAGCCCACCAATGTTAGCAAGCCAGTGGGGGGCAATCCCACTGATTTTTTTTTTCAGGTTTAAGATGGATCGATGCTCTTTATTTCCAATATCCTTTGGTGAAAAGGGCAAGATGGAGAATAGCAACCCATGCCCTTGCAGTCAGGCATGGTGGGAAGGAACAGTAGCAAAGCAGGCAAAGTTCAGGTTAGCTGTAAATCAGGATCCCACGGGCTGTCGCAGTGATGGGCTGCTCAGCTCTTGGGATGGAATGTTACTGAAAAGGGAGAGTTTGTCCCTGGCAAGTGTTTTCAGTAATTCCTTGGTATAGTTGGCAGTATTTTAATCTGTGCAGGCTGCAGCCTGGGCTTCAAGCAGCTCGTAGGGAAAGAGGGAGATGTAAAGCCGAGATATTTCCAGGCGGTGTTAGCTGGCCCGGCTGTAACATCTGAAACAAGAGCAGGATGTCGTTTAAGCCGCAAACAATTTCTATTTCGGTGTGCCTATTCAGGAACTGCATTTTACATAAGTCACGGCGGTACAGAGAGGAAACGGGGCTCTCTGTACATCTGACTTCACCGCAACGTTGGGCTCGGCAAAGGCAGCAGCCAGCACGGTGCTGGCAGGCGCCGCGTTGCGCCCAGGTTGCTTGGAGGAATAGGTGTGGCTGTGCGCGGTGGACCTTGGACTGCACCGAGCAAAGTCCCATCTCTCTCTGAGTGCGGGAATGGTAAGGCAGCTCTGTGGATTTGTGTTAAAGTGATGGGAAGGAAACAGAAATGCACCAACTGGTTTTTGTATGGGGCGAAGGGTGGGTAGGGGGGAGTGGGGAGGGGAGGAATGCATTAGGAAATCTCTCATGTATGCAAATCGAGACACTCTCTTGCAAAAATCTTCTTTTCTTACAGATTCAAAAGCTTCCTTGATTCTTGCCAGGTCAGACAGTGCACCCGCATGGGTGTGCACCCGTGCATTTTTTCCCCCCAGATTACTAAAAGTTAAAAAGTCTAAGAAAGTTATAGGATAAAGATATATCTTTGTAATAAAAATTAAAAAAAAAAAAAATTTAAGTCCAGTCGGTTGCCTTCAACAGTGTTAATTGTAACAGAGCTAAAAACCTCAATGGGTCTCTCTCTCTCTTTTTATATTTTTTTAACTGTGACTTGTGAGGTGCATTGCAAAGTTTTGTAAATCATCCCCAAGAGGCTTGCTGTGGTAAATTCATCACTGGTGCAAGACCAGTGTCTCTGATGAGTTATACCTGAGGTGGTTTTTAGAGCCTTATTTCATCAGCCCCTGAGTATTTTTAGACCGAGGCTGCTCAGGCAAATGAGGAAGTCTGGCAGAAGTTTCTTCCGGGCTTCTCATGCTCTGCTCTCCATGTGGTGGTGTGGACACGAGTAAGTGCTTTGTCTGGATGGGGAATGAAGCATTTCTCAGTCTTCAAATAAAAATTGCTCATGGCATCTGCTGTGCTTGGGGGTTTTGGAAGAGGAGAGATTGTGAGCGTGGACAGGGTGCCACAGGAAAACGGTCATGCACGTCTCTTGTTTGTCTTTCTCAGCAGCCATTCAGCCATCTGATTAGGAAACGCCGGATACCTTCCAGCAAGATAGCTGGTGGAAGTCCTTTTTCTTTTTTACAGGTCTGCCACTAACCTTTTTACGTTCTTAATCAACAACGTGTTGAATTTTATCAGCAGATTGGCAGTTTTACTTAAAAAATGTGGACTGATAACCTTCGTTTGCTGGCCGATAGAGAGTCTGAACTGTGCCAAAGCTAGGAGTGTTTTTGTTCTGATTTGCTGCCTGATTTCAACAGTTCTTGTTGTTTTCCAAGGAGGAAAAAATGAAGAAAATGCAGGGGAAATTCTTTATCTTAGCGAGAAGTCCTGCTTGCCTACAACTGGTCACTTAAACTGTGACCTGGCAGGTTATAAGCCCAGTTTATGGTTTGTTTATTTTTTTAATTTTTTTTAGGTAGAAGCTGCATGGAAAACTGTAGATCTTACATTAAAAGCTGCATGGTAGGTCCTGAGTTCGGCAGACACTTGTTTTCTGCAGAGACGCTTCTTCTTTTGGAAGGTGTCAATTGTTACTGTGATGCACTGAGGAGACAACAGCTGCTAGGAATGGCCTCTTCTTCCACTTATGTCTCCCCCTTGAAGGAATTGGGTTGTGACACACAGCCTCAACCTGCCCTTCTGTAAAATGGGAGGAGTGATGCCACTCCCTTCCCTTGAGAACTTTACTGAAGGTGAACACTGGTGGGTCCCCACTTACCAGTGACGGTGGCCAAGATGGGATGTGGTCCAGGACCCCAGGCAAAGGTGGTGCAAACTGGGGCTGGATGCTATTGTGTCAGTGATTCTCTCTGTTCAAGCACAGCTGGTTTGTCATGGCAAGCTGGCATGGGGGCTGCAAGGCTATAACCTGCTCAGTGTCAGTGGGATGCAATCCTCAGGTGACAGAGAAAGAAGACAAGTGCTCAGGAATGAGGTGCTGGGACCAAGCTAAGGCTGCTCTTGGCGGGGTATCTTTTGCCATCTGTCTCCTGACTCTTCTTTTTCACTCTCTCTAGGCATGCTCTAAAAATGAACCCGAATAATGCTGAGTTGGAGAGGGTCAGCAACAGCTCTGCCGAGAGCCTCAGCCCACCTTTCAGGAGTGTCCACGTCAGCTTCACGGCTGGCTCTACCGACAGCCTCGACTCAGACACGCAGACCGGCAGTGATGGCAGTAAGTGACCATTGGGTATGGGAGAGGTAGCATCAGACTCAGACCTGACGAAGGAGTTAGCTCCATCCTGAGGCCCCCTGCTGGGGCAGCATCTTCAAAGCAGGGATCATGGGGGTCCGATCACCTAGCAACCCTTCGTCTTTCCATTTCTCCTACCCTTCTGCCTCTTGATGCACTTAAAATGAATGTCGCAGAGTCAGGCCAACATCGTGGGCTTTTTCCGCTTTCATGTGTCAAGTGCCAAAATCATTCATCCTGTAGGTCTCCTCTTGTCTGGATAAAACCTCCATCTGAAAGCAGTTGTCCTAATCCCGCTTGTGCTTCATGCGTTGCATGAGGTCACAAGTAGTCCTGCCATAGAAAATCTTCCATAGATTTGAGGAGTACCAGAAGGAGTCTTGTGCTAGAGGTGATCTCCCCCTCTCATTGTGTTTCCAGTCATTTCTTGAAGGGGAAAAAATCTGCCTGCACTCGTTTAACTGAGATTAAAAAATACTTACTATGAAGTCACTTTTTTCATCAGTGCGTAACTTAGACATGCATTAACGTGTTCAGCAGCTCAGAAAGTATATCCTTTGCAAAAGCAGCCTTCGTGTAGTGGAAGTTCTGTCTTTCCAAGAGCAACAATGTGCAGTAATAAAAATTAAGAGCCAGAACTCTGGAAACTCCATTTTTCCACCACTAACTTGGAGTCTGAGACCATGCCAGGAAATTGTACAGGGAGAAGAAAAACTCGCATATGTTGGATCTTTACTTGCTGGGCACAGAAGCAATTTGCTGTCAAAAGTGATATGGGACAAGAGGATTCTCTGCCTCCACTAACAGAAGCAACTGTTTTAACTCATTGGGAAAGATGAGTTTTTAAATGAATAACCCAAATGCAATTTTCCTTGCTGATGCAAGCAAGAAGCTATGCAGTCAATCGCTGACTGAGGTGAGCTCAATTTAATTGGCCGTGCTGTCACATGTTAAAATATGAAGTGAGCGGGAGCTTTTAAGCCCTTGACATGCAGAAGGACTCTACGCTGAAGGTGCAGAGCACTGTTAGGAAAGCTGTGAAAGGGTTTCATTCCTTATCCTGTGCTTGGGGCAGAGCCCAGCAGCATGTAAAAAAAAAAAAAAAAAAAAAAAGGAAAGAGCAATTTGGCATTTGTGGGCTAGGCGTGTGGACCTGTTGCCAAAGCTTCCAGCTCTGACGTTTGTTCTGTAAGACTCTGTCAAGTAAATCTTGCCTCTTGAAACAGGGATTCAGCTGCGTGTCCTGGCAGAGATGCCTCTCTTGAGTTGCTCTTGGGCTGCATGCTGAAGAATTTCTCTTGGCTGTATCCTCTGTCAAAGCCCCTTGGGATGGAAGTGGCAAGAGATGCCATGCTGAATGATCCCTACCTGTGGCTTTTTGACGGGGTTTTAACAGAGGGGATCTTTCCCGTGGACCAGGCAGGGTGTGATGCAGATGTTTGAGTTTTCATTAAAGCTTGGGGCATGCATCTATGTTGAGCCATGGGCTCCACAGTTACCTGTGCAGCTGCAGAGCAGCTGAAAATGGAGAGCAGTCAATTGCTCAGCGACAGGGTGTACAATGCAGGTAGGCACCTGGGGCAAGGGCCCAACAGGAGTCAGATAGCTGGACCCAGGAACTGGGGCAAAAAAGACGTGGTGATTCACAACATTTCCTACAGAGCACGTTGTCAGAAATGGGATGCTGAAACTGCCTTGCATGGGGAAGCTCATCTTCTACAGAAACCAAAATCAGTGCTGCTCATTCCTGGGGTGTCTCAACACTGTTGCTTGGGATGGGATGTATAGCAGCAGGAGCATACAGGCAGCCTTGGCAGTGGAGGGGACAAATTAAAATTGATGTCATGCTACCAAACTCTGGTGGGGAGGGACAGGGACTGTGTCAGCATCCACTCTGGTAGCTGATAGGACCTGCCCTCACCTCGTGTGGTCTCAGGCAGTGAGCAGCTAACAGGGATTGCTGTTCTATCACAGCTGGTATGGCTTTGAGCCTGCATGTGACACACCAGGACAGGCTGGGAGCTCAGGGATCCGAGCTCCCGCACTTGGAGGTTGTGCGTGAGAGCTGGTGAGTCACTAGGGTTGTGACAGAGACAAGCGTCTGCCTCAGGCTGACATGAAGCTGCCCCAGGGCGTTCCTGTGGAGAAAAAAAAGCCACTGTGAGGAAGTACTTGCTGACAGCTGAACCCTCACCAGCAGCCTTGTGAGGGGGAAGGATGGCTTGCTACCTCTCTGCAGCTTTGGAAGCAGCGTTCAAAGAAAGCAATAGATCCTGCCATCTGCTGAGCTTGCTTGGAGTGAAACCCCACCATCCACCTTTCACGGTCTACACTTGTATGCAAGGTGGCAAGGTGTTAGCAGAGCTCAAGTTTATCAAGAGTCCCGCCTGTATTACTCGTCTCCAGTCTGGCCAGGGTAGGAAAAGAGCTGCTACAGCTTCCTGAAATAAGCCAGCCATCCCAACAAAATCTATGTGCAGATGGCAGGTGGAGCTGCTTGGGATTTAGTGGTATGTAGTGGGGCCAGGCTGCTGTCTGAGCACAGAGGTCCAGGGGGACAGGCAGCAGCAGGGAGGCAGATTTTTTCAGGAGGATGGAAATTGCCAAAATCCCAGGCCTTGCCCAGTGACCCTTACACAGTGTGAGGCAGAGAGACAGATTCAATATACTTCTTGGGCTGCTCTGGTACAGCTGGAGGGCCGGAGCTGTGTAGCGTGAGCCACTCTCTCCTTATCCTGCTGTGCTGCTGAAGCACTGGCTGGCAGCTCCCAGGTGAGACAGGCTGTGTTTAAGAGATTGTCCTCGTATCCTGAGTGCTTCGTTCTTATCTCCCTGTGGATGACATCACAGCTTAAACATTTACCCTCTACTGGCTTTTTACTACTGTGTATGCAGCTCACAGGGGAGTGGTTTCAAGGGGGAATTCCTCTGGATGGCTGGTTGTAGCCTGCTTTGCAAACCTGCTGTATTAAACTGTATTCAATCCCGAACCACTTCAGTGAAGATTTACAGTTGTGAATAGGTGAGGACTGTGCGCTGGGCTTGGACATAACCTGGCTTGCTGCTTTTTTCCTGGCCAGGAGGACTGTGCGCTGGGCTTGGACATAACCTGGCTTGCTGCTTTTTTCCTGGCCAGGGCCCTGGGAGATATAGTTTGTGGGGGTGGTAGGGGCATGGAGAGGGACTTGCGCTCCCAGCCCACAAGGGCCACTCATGGCATCTTCTTGTGTGTCACTGTCTCCTAGGGCACTCGTCTGAGCCGAACCACTCACCTCCTCCAGTTGAGAGCCAAGTATTTCCCCCCGTCCCTTTCCTTCCTGCCTCCGGTGAGGATGGTCCCTCCTCTGCCTCCAGCTGCCCACCCCCTCTGCCCCAGAAGAAGACAGTGAGCAGAACGGTGTCCTCCCCAGATGGCTTTTTTGGGGGACAGGTGTCTGCCAGCCCCAGGCTGAATGTCAGCCACTCAGAGAGCAATGTCTGCCTCCGAGAGGAGTCTCCCTTTGTCCACCCAGCTAGCCTGGGGGGCCGCCCCGGCGCCTTCTCCTCCTCCGAGTCCCTGGAGAAAGGCTCCAAAGGAAACGGCTGCTGGGGCTCAGCCACTGGTAAAAGCACAGGGGCTTGCGTCCCCAGCAGAAACCTCCAGTCGCTCTCCTCCTCGCAGCTCAGTGTGTCCAGCCACGTGTCATCGGGCTCCAGTCTCCAGCTCCACAACCTCCTGAGCAACATGGACAGCAAGGAGGGGGTGTACGCCAAGTTGGGGGCACTCTACGCCGAGTCCTTGCGCCGCCTGGTTGCCAAATGTGAGGACTGCTTCATGCGGGAGCAGAAGAATGAGCTGCACTTCAGCGAGAACAACTGGTCGCTCTTCAAGCTGACGTGCAACAAGCCCTGTTGTGATTCGGGGGATGCAATATATTACTGTGCCACCTGCTCCAAGGACCCTTCTACCACCTATGCTGTGAAGGTAAGCCCACACCCAGGAAGTGTCCAGGCTTATCTCCATCTTCCAGTTGGGAGGATGAGGCAAATTGCTGCAGGGTCCAAGGCTGCATGGGAGTGTGTGGCTGAGCTGGGATTGAACCTTCGAGCTTCTTTTTCCCCCTATCTGGTATATGGATTTGAATGAAAGAGTGGGAAGCAGACTTAGGTGGGTATGCCTTTGAGAAGCACCATCAGCACACAGTGGCCTGTTTTCTCTGCTTGTCTTTCTCACAGGTAAAGCCTGGCAAGCAAAACCCCTTCCAAAATTGCCACTTTTTCCCTACTACTTGCAAAGGTTAATTCAGAGAAGTAATTTTTGTTGTAACAGATGCCAGTCAGATGCATGTTGCTGCAGACCAGTAGGGTCTGAAACCCAACCGGTTTCTCTCTAAAAAAATCTTTGTGCAAATACTATGTTGTAAACTCGGAGGCATTTGCCTCTGATGCCACAAGCTGATGAAATGATGTTCAAAAGACAGCATTTTTGCCTCTGCCTGCCTTTTAAGTGAAGTCTGACCCAGAAACTGTGTGAGTGCATATATGATCTTGAAACGGCAGGCGTTAGGGTATTGCAGATCTCAATTAAACAATGTGAGGCTGACCCAGACATGCTGTGTAAAGTCAGATCTGAAATATTTTCCTGTAACTCTACGGAATCCATGTTTGAAATGGAAACTTGAGGTACAACAGTTCAGCTCTTTGAAACCTGGATAAGTAAGCTTATCCAACCTGTTCTATGGACATCCTGTGGATTTTGGGGGTTTGACCCATGTTACTACTTGAATACAAAGCCTTTAATTTCTATTGTGTCTTAACCCTAGGGGCATCTCATTGCTGCCTACTCTTCAGGTTGTTCTCAAAACCTAAAGTAATTCCCAAAAAAGCACTGTCAGAGATGCATTAAGCAAGGAAAAAAATACATCTTTTGTGAATCATTCCACCATTATGAACCCCAAGGGGATGCTTTAGTTAAATGATAGCTTTAAAGCCAGTTCATATTCTAAAGGAAGTACAGGGGGGCTGTAAATAACCAGAATGGTATTCGATGAGATCTTGCAACAATACCTCTAGTCCAGCACTCAGAGCTGCAGCTTCTCTTGTGTGTTATACCTAAATCCATTGCAACTTTCCTCCTGATACTTGAGAACTGCGTGGTGAACTGGTGTGCTCCTTTTCAATCTGCGGTTCCCTGTGGCACTCGCACACGTTTGCTTTTGCCTGCTGTGTTAGGTGGGGTTCAGAGGCTCAGCTCTATGGCTGTAGTGCATGAATTCTTGCCAAGGCAGAAATGGCACATTTCAGTCTCTTAATGGGACTGCATTTTGGGTCCCTGCATGTGATGTGGGCTTACTCTGTGCCCTTGGTATGCTGCAGAGCGCCTTAACAAAGCCAAAACCATTCCAACAGGGCCGTACTCTGCGCCAGGGTAAAGTGAAGTTGTGTATGTGTTTACACGTATGCATGCATACACCTTCTGCAATGTTCCTGTGTGCCACCTTCCTTTTAGTAGCCAAAGTAGAGAATAATTGTGAAACTTTACAACTGGATGATTCCTAGCTGTCCCTCCTGGCTCCTATACAGATTTCTCTCTCTCCAACATGAGAGAGATCAGAGGCCTGTAGTTAAAATTAGACTTGGAGCGCTTGTGGGCAGCGCATCTGACTTGAGCCCAAGGAGCCTGCTGAGGAGCAGGATTCAGAGTTTGGGCTGTGCACAAGCAGACACGGTTACGTATAAAACACTCAGAAGGAGCCAGGGTTACATGAAATAGCTTTAGAGGAATTAAGCCAAGCTATGCTCCACACCTTGGCTTCTTTCTCCTCTTAAAGATATGTGACTAAGCGAGCCCCAGGCTCCTACCTGGAGCTTGCTGCATGGAGGATGTCTCTGGTGCAGCCAAAGTCATGAATAATGGCTGTCCGGGGAAGATCTCCCTGTCTTCATTTGGCTGCAGTTGCTCTTCCAGAGACTTCTCTCCCGCAGGAGTTCCTCCTCCCCTTTTCCTAAGCCTTACACATCTTCTCTATGTGGGGAGGAGCAAGCAGGTTGGTTTGTCAGTGGGCTGGAAGGCCGCCTCCACCTTTGGGGACCTTCTGTGTCTTTCTGCATCCCGCTGCATTAATCTGCAGTCTGCCTAGCTCTCCAAAGCTTGTCTTTCCACAAAATAAGCATGCAGCCACGGCAGGGTATTTTTGTTTAGAAAAGAGAGGACAATAGGGATTTGAAATGCCCTGTCTCCACAGTATCGTCTCATCTGAGTGAATTACCTGCAAATGCCTAGATTCAAATCCTTGCTAGAGGAATACAAAAGCAGCCCGCTTCTCCAGCTCCTCTCTATTCTTGCATTTATTTTAACTCGGAGGCAAAATTGATTTCTGTCCGATTTTGCACGCATGCTGTGACTGGCAGTGGCACGCTCCAGGGTTTGAAGCCTTTTATGCTGCGTTTTAGCCTGTTGCTGATTCCTGTGGGTAAGATATAAATACATTGCTAAATAAAAGAAAAAAAAAAAAAGTACTGTATAATACAAATGCCAGAAGGCCCCATAAGCTAATGGATAGTCCTATAATAAACCTGAGTTTGAGTTTGTTTAGTCTTTAATGTAGTCATAAAGCTAAAATACAGAACAAAATGAAGATAAAAGTCATGTGGGTTTAAGAGAATCCAGATTATAAAAAGCTCTTTTCCCTCGAGTTTGCTGCACTCTCACTTATTTCTAAGCCTGTTGTTAGCTCCTGCTTTCTCTCAGGTATTTTTTCCCTGTGCTGGTAAGCACAGCTTGTTGCTGGTTTCTCTTAGCCGTTGATCAGGGATTTGAGAGTAGTCACTGACACAAGGAAGCGGAGTGGTTGAGGAGGATGTGAAAGGGGCTCCAGGGCTTAGGACCAGACAAGGGTTAGGTGGGAAGAAAGTGCTGGAGGTCTCTGTTCACCCCTTACTCCAAACAGTGCCACCCTCACAGCCACATCACATCACATGGGGGCTTCATCCAGGTAAGTGCTAACCATCTCCAGAGATGGAGGCAGCACATCTGCCACAGGCTTTGCTTTTCCCTCTGCAGAATGTGTCCTGGGCTGCAGGGGGGAATCTTGATGACATCCATTATGTAAAAGCTATGTTTGCTTCTATCAGCGATGAAACAAAGTCTCCAGAAGTTAATCATGGGGGGATTACCTTCCTCCTTTCCTGCAAGTAGTGGGCATTGCCTGGCAAAGGAAGCATGCCCAGAAATGTGACCCAGACATCTGGTTGCTAGGGCTGGGTTGTTGCAGGACAAGAAAGAGCCTCAGGCCAGGAGATAGTTTGAAGTACTGAAGGGACCAACACACACCCTGCTTCTACTAATGTCTTCCTTAGCATCTGCAAATCTCAGTTTAGGAACCCACCTCTGAAATTCTGGTCTCTGCCCTGTCTCTGTCAATGGCTGATGAGACTTTTCTTTTGGACTCTCTTTACAGATTTGTAAAACCCAGGAGTCCAAGGTGGCAGCTTCGTACTGCAGCCCTGCAGTGCCAGTCCACTTCAACATCCAGCAGGACTGTGGGCATTTTGTGGCCTCCGTCCCCTCCAGCATGCTGCTGGCCTCAGATGTGGAGAAAGGCATGCCTGGGGATGGCCTCCACCCCTCCCGCACTGCCAGCGAGCATGACTGTGTGGTGGTCATTACCCGGGAGGTGCCGAGCCAGACCACTGCTGACTTTGTGAGAGACTCGGTGATGTTGCACCAAGCCAAGCCCGAGCTGTATGAACGTCGCGTTTGCTTCTTGCTCCTCCAGCTCTGCAATGGCCTGGAGCATCTCAAAGAGCACGGTATCATCCATCGTGACCTGTGCCTGGAGAACCTCCTGCTTGTCCCTTGCAAGCCCCCCATGAGCTGTGTGAAAGCCAAAGATGACAAACACTTACCCCGCCTCATCATCAGCAATTTTTTGAAAGCCAAACAGAAGTCAGGAACTGGAGACTCCAAACTGAAGAAGAGTCAGGCCCGGCTGGCCCCGGAGATTGTGTCGGCTTCTCAGTACAAGAAGTTTGACGAGTTTCAGACTGGTATTCTCATCTATGAGCTGCTGCACCAGCCCAACCCCTTTGAGGAGAAGGCGCACCTCAGGGAGCAGGAGTATAGCCCTGAGGACCTCCCTGCTCTGCCCAGCCTGTCCATCTACTCCAGGGGTCTGCAGCAGCTGGCCCACCTGCTACTGGAAGCGGATCCCATCAAGCGTGTGCGGATCACCGAGGCCAAGCGGATGCTGCAGTGTCTGCTCTGGGGGCCCCGGAAAGACCTCACTGAGCAGCCCCTCAGCCATGAGGAAGCCCTCCGCCGGGTGCTTCAGAACTGGGTGGACATGAAGCGTGCCCTGCTCATGATGAAGTTCGCAGAGAGGGCTGTGGACACGGAGCGGAGCATTGAACTGGAGGACTGGCTGTGCTGCCAGTACTTAGCATCTGCTGAGCCGGCCTCCCTCTCACATACGTTAAAACTGCTGCAGCTGCTCTGACCTTGGATGTGTCTCTGAGGCAGCTGAGGGTTCCCGGTTGCCTTGAGGCTAAAGGTGCACAGCCCCTTTATAGGCGAGAGGCTTGAATCTCATCTGCGAATGCACATTCAGCTCCTGCCCCACACTCCGATCAGAGGGTACAAGATATATTTAGTACCCTCAGCACTGTTAATTTGCAAGCAGGCAAAACTGCGAACCTGCCCCTGTTTTGGGGGATTTTTATTCTTTTTTTGTATGGTATGGTAAGTCTGTGGACTAATAAACTCCAGCCTGCGTGTGTGCATGTTTCTAATGAACTCGAGGTACTTGAGTTAATTTCTGTGCCTGTGGGACAGTCCATTCATCTTCATCTCCCCTAAAGCATCAGAGCCTTTTTGCCCAGGAACACCACCCCTCTCCAGAGTGGGTGGCAGGGACAAACGGTTGGCCGTTTCTCCTGGAGAGCAAGAGCAATTCACATAATGCTCCTTTGCAATGGAGAACCAGGAGGGGCTTTCAAATTCACTTCTTTCATGGTTTTTGGCATCCATTTTGCTTCTCACTTTAAAAACAAAAATTACTGCTTGTTTCTGTGTATCAGCTGTATTTTCCACTGTGGGCAATTCAATATCAGCTGCCTATTACCTTCATTAGATACTAACACAGCATGGCTTTACTGTCTAGTGATGCAGCCACGCAGGCTGTTGATTGTGAAAGGGTAAGAGAGAGCCCAGGATGGGTCTGTTCATGAGGGTGATGCTGCACGCTGGGAATTACCCCTTGTAAAGTTAATGAAATGGAAAATCCCCAATTCACCCACAAGGCCTTGTGGGGGGAAGTCAGGGCCAGGTTGCTTTGCCTCCAGCTCCTTGCCTTCACCTGGCAATTCACCTGTCCCTTGTGTCTAGCATTTATTTAACCCTTTATCGAGAGATGAGCTGGCATGTGAAAGGCCAGGGCCACTGGCCTGTGGTCTGGGATGGTCTTATTGCTGCTGGTGTTTGAATTAGAAATGCATAAAGCTGGGTGCACTGCAAACACGCCCTCCAACAGATGTGATGCAAGAGCAGCATGATGGAAGAGAGAGAAGCTGGCCTGGCCTCCCTCTGTCCCCTTTCTCTCCATTCAGGCACATAGCAGCCACTCAGCTTGGTAGAGAGGCCATGCTGCTGCTCAGAAGAACTGATTTTCAAAAAGGTTGTGGGCTGCTTTTACTCTTTCACCCCAACACAAGGCAGAGGTGAGCTGTCCTACCCCTGGCACCAGTTCTGCAGCCCTCGAAGAAGGGGTAGGTTTGGGACACATGGAGAGAGTCCAGCATCAGCTTAGCTGAGGCAGGATGTCACTAGCTGAGCTACCCCCCTCCCAGCTCAAAACAGGGAGAAATTCATGAAGGCTTTCCTCCAGCCTTGATTCACCTTCAGATCCAGCCTACTTTCTAGGGGGAATTTTAATTCCTCAGTTTTTTTGACATTTCATACACTTTCTGTGAATCTTTTCCAGGCTTTTTTTTTTTTTTTATCTGTTTGGCTATGGTTGCTGCTGATGGGAGGGGATGGTTCGTTGGCTGGGCACCCATTTGCAATGAATTTCCCCTGATCCCCTTAGGGAGGAGGCCATGCACGTCCCTGCCTGCTGAAAGAATGTGGGATGGCTCCAACTGCGGCCGTCAGGAATTTTTTTTATAAACTGGCTTTCTTGTGTCTGACTCTTGGGTCCACTTCCCTCCAACATAGGTGGCAGGAACCTTCTTGCTTGGGAATCACTGTCCCATGGACCATCCTGGACACATCACCCTGGAAAGTCTGGCCTTGGGTTGCTGTATGTGGTCTCACGTGGGCCAGCAGAGTGATGGAGCAGCTGGAGAACCTGCCTGAAGGAGCCCAGCATGTTTTTCAGAGATCAGATGAAGAGATGACTCAGTTTCTAAGCATGGATGTAGGGAATAAGTTGAAGACAACTCTGCAGGACAGCACTGAAGGAGACAGGGCCCAGCCATGACAAATACAAGTTGTGCTGGCAACGGGAACGTTGTATGCGGGGGAAGTGGCTTTCAAGGCCTGCATTGGGTACTCAGTGGGACTCAAGAAGTAGCCAAGCATCCAGCCAATCCACATAAACCAAGGTTGGGTCCATTTTTTGTACTTAGTTTCAGTTTAGTGACAAACACTGATACAGGTATTGACACAGGGTCTGCACAGCATGGGATGTTAACCTGATCAAAATGCTTTCCCTAGAGTTTGGGCACTTGAGACTGGTTCTGGTGTTGGTCTTGGGACCCTGCAGCAGCATGCCCAGCAGACAAGACACCAACAGTAATCTTGCAGCATTTTCAGCTATATTATTTTGAAATTTGGTGGGTGGCTTCTTACTCTCATATAGACAGGAACTCTTAGCTCCATGCTTTCCTGATACCTTCCTCTGTGGTAGTTCATGCTTCTTCTCCAGCCTAAACAGTCCTAGGCTTTTGGGTCCTAGACGTGAACTGGAAAAGTGCGTTAGGGTTTCTGCTGTGTATCGTGAGGAACGTGACACCTAAGCCTCAGTTGAATGTCACAGCCGAGCCTGAGGACTTTGCTGGCTTACTCCCCATTGCCTGTGCTGTCCTCAGCATACCATGGGCAGTAGCCCTCCTTTTCCTAGCAGGCATTCTTGCTCCCATGCCCAGGATCCTCTGCAAGAATGGTGGAGTGGATGGATCATCCCCCTCTTCCCTGTGTAGCAGGGGACACAGTCGACCCTGTGCCCTGGGGGCCAAGCATGTCACCCGCTTGATGGGGGGCAGGTATTGCAAGAGATGGCTAATTGGGAACACAGTTTGGGGTCCACCTGACACAGGGACAGTGCTGAGGGGGAACTGCTGAAGGAGCACCGCAGACCCATGCATCTCAGTAGTACTGCTGGGTAGGGAAAGGGATGTTTCTTGCCTTGTGCTGCCCCCAGACAGACTGCCAGCTCCTTTCCCTGTGCCCAGGCTCCCAGTGGTCTGTGCACACAAAAAAGGTGGCAAGGCAGCTCTCTCACAGTGCCTGCTCTTGCCATGGAGGGCAGATTCCCAGGAGCTGGACACAGTTGCCAACTGGTGCATTTGTAGCACAGATGAGTTTGGTGGGGAGGTTGTGTGCTTCCTATGTGAGATGACGCTGAGACCGAAAGCCCCAAGATGACCTCTGGGAAGGCAGTGCTGCTAGAAGCCCTCTTGCCCAGCGGTCTGGTGACCTCGCCTCCCTGCTTCAGAGCATTCCTCAAAGCTGGGGGATATCTCAGGACTAAAAGCCAACCTGGCTCTCCAGAAAAGCTGTTATATGAGATGCTTGGCCAATAGCACTTCTCACCCTGCGTGCTCATGCGTGCAGGGACATGCCCCACCAGCCACACAAGTTAGCCCAGGAGAGGCTCAGTTCTGCTTCAGCTTCTTGACAAGCAGCAGCAGCAGCAGCGTGAGGCCGTAGGAGAGGGGAAGGATGCTGTTGCAGGAAGTCCAGAGCAGGCAGAGCATGGAGAAGCTCTCGGTCTCCACAGCCACCAGGATGTAGGCGACGATGAGCTGTGTGAAGACCCAGGTTGTGCCACGGTAGAGGAGCTTCACACTCTGGGAGGTGGCCCGGGCGCTGAGGAAGGGATGGATGCGGTAGTCAGCCTCCACCATGACAGCCCAGCACAGGAAACCAAAGACCTGCCCGGGCCGGAGGCCGTGCCACCAGGCGGAGAAGGCAAAGGTGGCCAGGAGCGGCTGGGCCGGGCAGCGCTGGAAGACAAGTCTCCTCAACCAGTGGGACGTGCTCTTGTTCCAGGTTCGGGTGAAGACGGCAAGGCGGTGGGTGGTTTCCAGCATCCACAGGTCGTGGAGGGAAAGGTCTCCCTGGCCCGCCTCCGGCCTGAAGCCCGCCACCTCGAGGAGGGCCTCATCCAGCACCCAGTGCATATAGTAGGCCAGCCTGAGGAGCAGGGCCCGTGCCCAGAGGCAGGGCAGGCAGCCCAGGCCAGCACAGCCCTCCTTGCCGGCCAGCCCTGCCGCCAGCCCGACCCGCAGCCCCTGCAGGGCCAAGGCACAGAGGCACCGCTGGCCAACAGCGCTCAGCCGGCGGGGGAGAGCCTCCGAGGACTCGACCTGGGCCTGAAACCTGCTGAAGGAGCACAGGGGACCTCCAAGGAGGGCTGGGAAAAAGAGCAGGTAGCTGCAGAGGGGCAACGCACGCTGCAAAAGCCCCTGGCCCAGCCGGAGCAGCACAACCCCTTCGTGGATGTCCAGGCCCAGAGATGTAGCCTTCTGGGTGAGCAGCATGATGGTGGAGAGGGTGATGGCTGGCCTAGAAGGAGAGAGAACCTGAGAGCTGCTGAGAGTCCCTCGAAGGGAGCATTAGAGGCACAGGCGCAAGGCAGCACATGTGGGATGTGCTGTCCCACATCCCCAGAGCACTGCCATGCCCACAGCATTGCCCACGCACAGGTATGCAGCCAGAGCCAGAGTGGAGACTGATGGAACAGCGAGCCAATGCAGCTCGGGGGGGGGCCCTCCACCCTCACAAAATGACCAGGAGGGCCCCCAGCCCACTGAGGGGAGGAGCAGGAAGGAGGCAGAACCAGGGAGTTACCTGGCATCCTGCGGGTCCAGCTCCTGGCTGCTCAGACCCAGGTGGCAGAGCGTCTGCGACGACATCTGGAGGGCGAAGACCCAGGTGTGGACACGAGCTCGGCTGACAGAGAGGAGGACGAGCACGGAGCCAGCAGCAGGGATGAGGAGCAACACGGCGTAGCTGCCCATGGCTGTGCCAGCAAGGAGACATCCTCCGGCAAGGAGGAATATGTACCTAGAAGAGATCAGATGCCCTTTGGCTGCCTTTTGGGGCAAATGCGGCTTGAAACTCCCACCACAGTGTTGATAGCAGAGCTTAGTCTGGGTCCTGCAGCCTCCACAGTCCCTCTGTAGTCTGCCTCGGCCTCTCATGGCGCTGAGGAAACACCAGGGCCATCCTGAGTGCAAGCAGGAATGGGGTGGGGGGGACTGGGACAGATATTGCTGACCCTGCCTGGCCCCCATCCTAATCACACCAGAGATAGTCCCCATACCCTGCCCTGCTCCCCTTGCCCGTGTGCTCATCCTGGTACACCCCTAAACCCATCTCTCACAACACTGCGGTGTCCGGCCTGGCTGTTTTGTCCTTAACCACCTTGAGCTGGCTCCAATGCAGAGAGAGGGGAATGGCAACAGCTCACATCCAAGCCATACAAAACTCCCTAGCCAAGTCAGCAGAGACTTACTACCATGTGTCCCACTGCACCTCTGGCCAGGAGAGCCCCCAGAAAGCATCCACAGGCATGACTTGCCCTCGGCGCGGCAGCAGGGGTGATGATCACATACCGGGCAGTCAGAGAGAGGTGCCCCGAAGCACAGAGATGGTGGAAGAGAGCAGCGAAGGGGAAAGCTGCCAGTCGGTATGGGGCTGCAGGGAGAAGCAGAAGCAGGTCTGCCCAGCGCATGGACCACCTTGCTTCTTCAGCTGTCTCTGATGCCTGGAGAAAGGACTGAGCCAAGGGCTGCTCTGGCTTCTCTTTATATGTGGCAGGACCTCAAAAAAACAGAGCAGAGTGAAGGAAACAGAGGTATCTGCAGGAAGAAGAGTATGTTTTTTGCATTCATCAGTGCTGACCCCTTCAAGCACCTCTGTCCCAAGGTTTGTGCATAGGTGGAAAAAGCTGGGGTTGGTTATTTGCTCTGCCAAACACCTGGGCCATTACCACATGCTTCGAAGGAAGCGAGAGTGAGCTGCTGAGATAAGAGCCTCTTTGAGCTGCCACATGTGCCGTGGCATCTCTGGGATGCACCAGAGAGCAAAATCCCGAGGTGCTCCCAGAGCCTTGGTCCTTTCTCTTCACTGCCTCTCAGCTCAGTCCTCCACAGAAAGCCCTGGCTTTTTCCTGGTTCACTTGTTACAGGGTAGCGGTGGGGACATCCCAGTTTTTAAACCCCTGGTCACGGAAAGGAGAGAATGGGTTCTGCCACTTCTCAGTGCCGAGGGAAGGTGAGAGGTGAGCCCTGTAGCCCCAACACTCACCAAGCTACAGGGCCTTTTCGTCTACCAGAGATAAAGGAAAAGCTCTATTCTCTCCAAACAATTTTGCTCTAAGTAAATAGAGAAAAAAAAAAACAAAACAGACTCAACAGAGATGCTTGTGATGGTAGAAATTAATTGCAGTTAAACTGTTTAAACTGCGCATTTATTCAAAAATGTGCCATATGAGAAAGCAATAGGTCCTCTTTTGGGCCAGACTTGAAAACTGATTTGAAGAGTCATCTCTAGAGCGACATGAAGCCAGTTGCTATTGCTCTCACAATGCCACCAGCAGCATTTCATGCTAAACAGACAAAAAACCCCAAGAAAATCAGTCTATAAGACCTGACCCTTTTTTGCAAGATACAACTAAGAAAAAACAGACAAATTCAAATGGAAAGCCCATGGTTTTTTTTAAAAAAACTCAGTTGAGATCTGCTTTATTTTAGGCATATGAACAGCATGAACAAAAAGAGGAATACACTGGAATTTCCTTCTGTAAGGAAAAAAAAACATATTGAAGAGGGAGAAGAAGTAAGGTTTTCCCCTTCCTTTGATGAACGCTTCAAAATATTTAGATTAGTCTGCTATTCAACAAAAAGAGCAAAATTGGTGCCTAAAGTTCCAGTAAGAACTGTGCACATTTAAAAAAGAAATTTTGATTTTAAAAATATGTCAAGTCTGACTTTTAGGAATGCTTCTACTCTTCACTGAGCTTTTCAAGCAATTGTGATGTTGGAAAGCTTGCCACATTGTTTGGATGGGTTATTTGGTTATAAGAAGGTAGGGGACCAAAACCCAATGGAAAAAATCGTTAGAGCAAATGCTGCAGAGAAGCCAGCTGTATTTCGCTCTATTTGTGCAGGGTATATTTTAAGAGCAAGCGATAGCACTGGAGAGAAGCTTTTTCCATGTCAATTTTGGCATGCATGGCATGCAGCAACAACCTGGTTTCACAGGACTCATTCTGCCCAATCCATGGAGCCCAGTATTGACTTTGCTGAGTAAATATTTTTTAAGGCCTTTGCAGTATCTGCTTAAGCAATTCCTTGCTATGGTTCTGCAAAAATGCCATTGCGTTTCAAGAAGCAGAAATTAATTTCCACAGTAGCATTGGAAATGTTAACACACTGCTCATGCCTCTCATTTTATACCATCAGATGCTGGGCGGTGGAAGCGTGGTCTTAGAGCGAGCGTGTGAGCCATAGCGAAGCATGTGAGAGAGCATTATTTGCTTCATTTCCATGTACTAAACAAGCAGCAGTTCCTGGATAAGGAATTAATTGTTTGGTAGTACAGCAGGTGAGAAGAGCAGGCCGACCACTGTCAGAGCAAACCCTGGGCATGAAATTCAAGCAGATATGACTCACATACTGGCTTCGGGTTAGTATCCAAAAAGCCTACAGTTGCTTTCTTGGTGGACTATAGTGCTGTTTGGGGAATACTTTTGTTTGCCCATGGTAATGCAGCCTATATTGATCTGCTGCAGGACACACCGCAAAGTGAAAGGTGTACATCAAAAGTAAAAAAAAAAGCTATTTTAAAGAAAAAGTCAGACTGACACTGTTTATCTTTCCTCTAGAAAAATGCACATAAATAGGAAGGGAGGCCGTTAAAATAGGGTTCAGGAAGCCTGGACTGAGCTCCTGCCTCGGACTCTCTGCGACCTTAGGAAAGCCGCTTAACTCCCATCCACAAAACAGAGGTTATAGTTTCTGTCTCCCTGTGGTGTTATAATGCAGAATCAACCACAAACCTCAGGACTTCACATTTGGCTGTGATAGGCAGGACATGAAAGTACCTAAATGAGAAAGGAATTAAGAAATAAATGCAATGGTTTATTAAAACACAAAAATGCAAAAATCCTTCCTGTATTTTCAGGCACCTGTCCCACCCTGGCTTTTTGCTGCTTGTTGCCAGTACAGATTTGCTGACCGCTGCCTGTAGATGGCCCACTGACGCTTGTGGCAAAGGCCTTTTTGTCTCCCTGGGTAAAGGGCTGCATCCCAGTAGTTTAAGTATTGCAGCTGGGACCCCACTCACGGAGGGCTGAAGTTGTGCCTGGGGAAGGGGGAGGAAAGGCATTTCCATAAGTGCTTGTGTAATTTGTTGTATCTTCTGTACTTCTCAATACCGAGATCAGTAATTAAAAAGGTATGGTAATTGGCAGTAAATTAAATTAAGTTAAATTTCTGCAAGTAACTTTTTTTTGCCTGCAATGTGGTCTTGCAACTCTTGAGCTCAGCCACATCATCTGAACTTGGTGCAGGTGAGGGACCATCCCTGTGTCCCTCCCTGCGCCAGCAGTGGCAAAAGAGGTAATTTATTTTCAAGGCAGAATCCTATTAGGAACTCCTTTGTCTCTTTTGGTGTTGAGACCAAGGCCAGATGGGGACAGATCCTCCTGTACCTCTTAAGGTTTTTGGACACTTAGAACAAAGACTGACATCACTGGAGACCATCCCCATGCTGGTTCTCCTCAATCTCACCACAGAGCTCCTGAGACAAGACGTATGCAGCTCCAAGGATCATGCATAGTAGACAGTGAAGGGGAAAAAGGGTCTCGGGCTGCATGCCATCCCCCTTCCATCCCCTTTCACATGATACACAGGGCTGCCCTGGCATCTCCTTTTGGAGATGGCAGGAGCAGCTACAGCTTTTCTGATCCTTGTTATGAAGCCAGAAGATCAACTGGTGCTTTGCCTCAGAGATAAAGTACCTGGGTATGGTCCGCATTGCCACTGGCTGCCGGGAAGAGTGGATGTCCTAACACCCTGAGGATGATCCCGATTCCTTTGTGGATTATGTTTTTTCCCTTTAGCCTTTACAAAGAGCAAACACCAACGTATGCTGAAAAGGCAGAGCTGCTTCTTAGGGAAAAACACAGCAGAGGGGTGAACCAACAGCGCAATAATGGGATGGGATGTGCTGGAGGAGTGGAGCTGCTCCGCAGGAAATGGGGAGATGCCAGGAACAACCCAGACTTCCCAGCACACTCAGATAGCCCCAGGATGCAGGGGATCCCAGAACTGGCATTGCTGCTCCGGGGCCCCAGCCGGTGCTCTGGGACTGCTGCTCAGAGCTGTGTCCCCAAGATGGGTGCCACCTCTCCCATGCTCTTCAGAGCCTGTAGTGCAAGGTTCATAAGGTAAATCGGAGCCGTGATACTTTTCTCCCTCAGTGTCAGGATGATCTGAGCTGCCAGAGAACAGATGGAGAGGCTGGAGTCCTCCCCCAGAACTTGAAGAACCAAGGTAGAAAGAAACAGAGCAGAGATCAAATCTTTGTTCTTGCAGAGACTCCAGGCATTCCCTCCTGAGAGGGTCAGCCCATCCATCTCCTCCCACGGCCAGAAGGGAACAGGGTGGAGAAGTGAATCTGCTGGAAGCTGCCAGGCCAGGAATGCCCCAAATGCCCTTGAAATACCCCAGTTCCTCTCCAGTGTAGAGGGAGTGGAGCTCTCCTCACTGGGGCAGGGCTGAGAGCTGGAGCTCACCAATCTGTGAAGAGCCCCTTCTGCTGAATTCCAGAAAAGGAGCACCTGAGTTACTCAAGACACACAAGGAAGAGACATCTTGGGCAGGGAGCAATTGAAAAGGATCAGGAAGACCACGTGCTGTGCTTCTTTTCCTCCTCAGCTACAATTTCTGAGTGCGTTTTGGGCTGCCTTTTTGCAGCAACACAGCACCTGGATGTCAGCACTTCCACCGGAGTCGTCAGGGCTCCCTTGGTAACAGGACCAGAGCAAAAAGGACCACCAGCCTGCTGGGCTGCAGTAGGCGGAGTATTGCCAGCAGGTCAAGGGAGGGGATCCTGCTCCTCTGCTCAGCACTAGCTGAGTGCTGGATCCAGTGGTGGATTCCCCCGTGCAAGAGACATGGACATACTAGAGAGAGTCCAGAAAGGGCTGATGATGATGGAGGGAGTGGGGCATCTCTCGTAAGAATGAAGGTTGAGAGAGCTGGGACTGTTCAGCCTGGAGAAGACAAGGCTCAGGCAGGGGGAGCTTATGAGTGTACTGATGGGGAGGAATGAAGGCAAGGGAGCTGCACTCTTCTTAGTGGTGCCCACTGACAGGACCAGAGGTGACGAACGCAAGCTGAAACACATGAAATCTCACCCAAACCCAAGAAAATATTTGTTTGTGTACGAGTGTGCATGTAGTGTTTGTGTTGTGTGTACATGCTTATGTGTTGTATGCATGTTTTGTGTTGCAAGTATGGTGTGTGGTTGTGTTGTGTGCACAACGCATGCTTTGAGTGCAGTGTGTGGTTGTGTGTGCGTGTGTTGTGGTTTTGGGTGTGTTCTGGGTGCGTGTGTGCGTGGGGTGGTGGTTCAGGGCCGCATGTGGCCCCAGCCGGTGCTCGGCTCCATTGGGGTACCAAGGGGGCCCAAGAACAGCCTCAGCCCCAGACAGACCCCAGATGGGGTCAGAGGCATGTGGGAAAGGGGACTGTGGGGCACGTGAGGGTTTATGGGGCAAGCATGGGGGAAGCTGGGGGTACCCCAGGGGTTATGAGGCACATAGGAGGTTAGGAGACCCTGTGGGAGCTATGGGGCATCCGGGAAAGCAATGTGACACCCAAAGGGTCAGGATACTGGAGGAGAGAGTTGGGTCCACATCCAGGGGATCAGGGGGACCCTGGGGGGGACTATGGAGCACCCAGGAAGGGGGAGTCTATGGGGCACAGGAGAGGTCAGAGGCACCCTGTGGGGGCTATGGGACACCCAGGAGGTTGGGAAAACCCAGGGTTTTATGAGGCACACGGGCGGTCCAAGTCTACCTTGGACAGGGTTGGGGGCACCCCAGGGGGCTCAGGGGCACCCAGGGAGGGGTAGGATCGCAGGGTCCCCCCAGAAGCTGATGCTAGAGCCCAGGCCTGTCGCACCTCCTTTATTGCAGACCCTTGATGGAGCCCCCAGAGGGAGGACGAATCCACGTCCCCCCCATGTCAAGCCTCACTGGAGGGGTGCGTAAGTGCCAGCGAGGTGCACGGGCAGCCCGCCCACGCAGGAGACTCGCACATGATGCTGGAGCTGCCGAGCCTGGTAGGCACAAGGTGGGCGGGTGTTTCCCCCCCGCAGGCGGCAGGCAGTGAGGCCCATGGCTGTCGGGGTGCTGTGGAACCCCGCTGCATCAGGCATCTGGCTGCAGGCGGCCACCAGGTCGTTGGCTGGCGCATGGACAAAGGTGTTCGAGGGCTTGCAGGGCCGCCCCGGGGCCGTCACCCGCCGGCGCGCCAGCATGATCTCACAGTAGCGGTGGGCAGCCAGTGTGGATGTCCGGGGGTAGTCCACGTGCTGCCGCAGGAACTTGTTGTAGCGGGTCTCGCCCACCGCCCCTGCCAGTGTGGCCAGCAGAAGGGCCATGCATAGGGCCCAGCGCGCCATGAGCACCTGTGGAAAGTGGGGTCAGGGCCATCTGGAGTTCTGGGACCCCGGTTGGAAATCCCACCCTGGACGCTCGATTCCCCTACAAATTCCCCCTCCCATACACCCTTACAAATCCCCTCTAAATGCACAGAGACTCCCCTCCTTGGACTCCTGGGTCCACTACAGCAACCCCCTTGGACACCTCGGCCATCTGTGGATCCCACTTGGATGCCTGGGTCCTCGGCAGAACACCCCATGGACACCCGGGTCCCCTACAGTTCTGCACCCCCCTGGACGCCTGGGTCCCCTATGGAACACCCCACCATCCCCCGGACCCCTGGGTCCCCTACAGATCCACCCCCTGCCCTGACACCGGGGTGCCCCACATACCCTCCCTCCTACACTGGATGCTCAGGGAACCTCAGAGTCCCCTCACGCAGACACCCTACACATCCCTCATCCGCACCTCTGTGTGTGCCTCAGTTTCCCTTATGGCCTCGAGGTCTCCGGGATCCCTCCCACTTGCGCGTGCCGCTTTTATACTGGGCCCAGCTGGGCCCAATGGGCAAAGATCCAGGAGGAGGGGCAGGGCAAAGAGCAAGGTCCAGCAGGCAGAAGCCAGGCATCCAGGAGGCCCCACTCCCCCTCGCAGGCACCCCAAGGTCATTAGGTAGTCATTAACGAACCATGTAACTGGCTGTGCACATCCCCTTGGGTGCCCCTTGCCCATGTTGCCTTAGACCATGCATTCTGGCCTGGGCCACCTGTCCCATGGGGGCAGGACACCTAGGTCCCCTGGGGCGGCAGGGCAAGATACGTAGTTCCCTGGTGGGGGGACAGGATGTCAGCATCACCTCTGGGGCAGCTGACAGACACTCCTGCCCCTCTTGGATGATGTGGTAAGCCCACAGCTGCCTCGCATTGCTTCAGGAGCTATGTGTCCCTTCCCCCGGGCCTCCTGGCAGGCAAGGTCATACCTCCGGGAAGTGCCAGGATGCGTTTTGTCCCACCGTTACCTCACGTGTTCCTGGCTGTTCTGCTGAGCAGAGACAAGCAAAGAGCCAGGAGCCAGCCTGAGCCCATCAATAGCCCACACCCTTTTGCCTCGACCATCAGAACCTGGTGGAGCCCCAAGGGGAACGTGTCCACTCCAGAGGGAGAGGCACACATTGCCCAGGAAAGGCTGTCACCACCGGGTGCAAGTGATCTCCATCCTCCTCTTCAAAGACATGATAGAAACTGTGATGGGAAGTGGCAAATGGAGGATGAGGAAGAAAGTGAACAGGAGTCCTCAGATGCTCTTCCTCCATGTGAGCAACCAAGCTTGACACCACCAGTGATTCAAGGAGGACAACGACACCACATGCTGACACTTCATGGGTGGGCCTCAGCACTAGGGCCATGGGCTGCTGAGAGATGCACCCTTTGGGTGTGTCACTGTCAGACCTGACCCACTTGTCCCCAGGGACAGCACAGAGCTGCCCCCCTGTCTGCCCCAGGCCCACCATATCCTTCAGTCTGAGATAGGCTTGGTCCTGGGCACCACCTTCCCCAGAAGAGCTGGAAAAGCTCTAAGACTGGCCACAATGAAGGTGGAGAGTGCCCTGTCCTGGGGCTGTGGTGGCATCTCCCCATATCTACGGCTCTGTAGGCCTCTCAAGAAATCCTCCTCAAAGTCACATAGCCCCTACAGTGGGAAGAGCTCAGGCACCTGGCCAAAACCTCGCAGACACGGAAGACCAGCACAGCCCCCTTGCTGACTCCCTGAGGCTGACAAGATCCTGCTCCTGCTGGTCATGGAAGCAGGATGGGAGCTCTCATTACCAACCCCCGGACACAGTCTGACTTCCACTGTCCCGGTGCAGGTGGGAAGGGGGTGGTGTCCCCAGGAGGAGGAGCAGGAACAAGCCTGGATGCCTGGCAAGGGTCTGCATCAGCCCTGCATCCCAGTGCTGTCTCTAGCTGGCATCGTACAGGAGCAAGGACTACCTGTGCCAGAGCTTACTCTACCTGGAGGACCCTCAGGCATCCTTGCAAGAGGTTGCTGTGAGGTCCCTTGGTGAGCCACAGCCTGTGGTCCCCTCTTGTCCAGGGGAGTCCTGACTGCCCAGCGCTGGCCTGGGCACTGCATCTCCCTCTCCCACCCTTGCCCATGCAGATGAGCTGATGGGAGCCTCCTCCTGCCCCATGCACTCCCCTCAGCTGCTGTCCTGCACAGCCCCAGGGCCAGCCCTGCCTGCAGGGAGGCCTGCAGGACGGTCAGGCTGTCATGGCCTGGTGGGCTGTGCTGCTGGTGAGCACAGGGGTGATGGGCTGCCTGTGCCTGCGGCTCACCATGCAGCACACGAGGCATCGGGGTAAGAAGCTGCAGACTGTCTGCATGGGTTAGTGAGGGCAGCGTGCCCTGCCCCAGGCAAGGTGGGCTCTGCACCCCTGTGCAGCGGGGAGAGGAGGAATCAGTTGAGGTGCTTGAGGCAGCCCAGACCAGCAACTTCTAGTTGTCCCTGTGGCTCCAGCTTCCTCATTGCATGGGAAGGACTGGGAGGGCTGGTGCTGTCTGGAGAGATGCCTGGGGCCTCTGCAGACACAGGGGTTTGATCTCCACTCTCTATCTCAACCCTGCAGCCCTTGGAAAACGACCACCCTTAGCCTCTGCCATGGCAACACAGACCATCCTTAACCTGAGGCCTCCAGAGAAAAATCCCCTGTCCAGATTTAACCTGTGCACCACGGGCTACCGTCTGCACAGAACCTGCAGGAGGCATCACCTGCCTTTTGGGCTGTTGCTCTGCTTGTACAGCACCAGAGCATGAAACCCTAGGGTGCTCTGCTCCACATCTGCACAAGTTTGATAACCAGTGTCATCCCAGTGTCCCCATCCCCAGTGCTGTGCTGCCACCAAGTACTGATGTGTTTGACCAAAGGGCCACAGAGCAAGCACTATGTGCACTCTGGGTGCCACGCGCCTTGCCGGCTCCTTAGGGACTCAGGGGTGCACTGTAAGGCCCATGGAGGAGGTTGGGGTGCCCCATAAAGAAGCTCATGAGGTGTGTGTGGTGGGGCGAGGCCGAAAGCGAGAGAGGCAGTGCAGGGTTCATTCTGTAAGAAAGGCCTGACAACAAACGGCTTAAGAAGAGAGAAAAGCTTTAATAAGGTAGAAGAAGAAGCAGCAGCAGCACACAGATAGCAAGTAAACCTGAATGTCTCAAGTAAACCTTACACCGCAGGCCTGTGCCTGCCCAGGCTGACGGTGACGTGTCTCACGTCCTCCTAAAATTCCAGGGGTCTCAACGGCCAGGACCAAGAGGTCTCACCCCTGGACCCACCGGCAGCTCACCTTTCCTAAAGCCATTGCAGGTTACAGACGAAGGTCCGGAGAGTGGGGCCTGTGCAGCCCGCGGGGTGGGGCCCAGCAGAGCCGCCGCGGCCTCTTCCGGTTCACTGGCTCCTCCAGCACACTCTCTCCCGCAGGGCTCCCCGGTGCGCAGGGGGTGCGCAGGGAGCACCCAGCGGTGCAAGGGCGGTGCCGGAGAGTCCCGAGAGGCGCACAGGGACCACTGGGGAGCACCAAAAGACAGAAGGAGGGAGGGTGGGTAAGTCGGTCAGTCCGTCCGTCCGTCCGCGCCCCGGCCCCGCCC